>JAUZST010019556.1:0-32910 GCA_034779995.1 Parotocinclus haroldoi
AGAGAGAGAGAGAGAGAGAGAGAGACAGAGAGAGAGACAGAGAGAGAGAGACAGAGAGAGAGACAGAGAGAGAGAGAAGAAGAAGAAGAAAGAGAGAAGTTTTAAAGAGAGGTTTAAAATAAATAAATAAGCATAAGTAAAGAAAAAGCACAAGAGCAGCGACTCTGTCTGAGATTTAATGCTGCTCTTATCTGTTGCTCCCTTCAGCCAGATTACAGGAAACCAAAACAAGTTTCTCACTCCTCCTTAAACATTAATGCTGACTTTATTTCATGGTTTGAGCTTGGGAGTCAACCCACTGAGAAATCTCAACTAACACTGGTGAAAAAGATGGGGGGATGCTAGCGATTCTGGCAGTGTAAAAATTAGGGGTGTGTGATAAGGCAGTTTTTCTCAATAAATAATACAAAAATATAACCATATTATAAATATTGTCTATCAAACAGCTCATTCAGTGTTGGTTAGTGAAAACAGAAAAGAAAAGGATATAATAATCCAATAAGATACTTGCAGTTTGGCAATTATGCCAGAAACTTGCAGCTTGTGCCTCTTAAGAAACATATGGGACCAATGCAGGACTGGAGGAGAGATAATGGAAACAGTCCATCATTTGGAGCAGCTAGCAATGTAGTCAATGAATATTAATTTACCAGCTGTGATTAACTCTACATTTGAGCTTTCAGTCTAGTTTTGCCAGATTCATTAATAAATTGCATAAATAAATTGAATAAATTGCTCTTATCTGAATTCCAGATCAGGTTTGCTGGAGGCCAGGGCCTGTCCAGCAGCAATATGCCCTCCTATCCAACCTGTAAAGAGGTCACTGAAAGCAAGCTAATGTCCTGTTCTATCACATTCCTATTTTGCACTGTCATGTAAAAGGAACTAGTTTGAGATCAGTCCAAAATCAGAAGAAGTTACAGACAGTAAAGTATTTATCACTTTGTACTCTTGCCATTATTTTTAACAACGTTTTGGCACCAAGTATACCAAGCAATTTAGTGATTCCGGTGTCACGATGTCATATTTTTCCTGCAAACACGCCTTAAGATGCGCAATAGTATGGGGTTGGCATAGTCACTTTTTTCCATTTCAAAACTGTCCAGACATTCTCTATTGGGGACAGGTAAAGTCCAGTACCTTTATCTCATCATGTGATTTTCCACGGTCCTATAAAAATGCATGAGCATCCCTGGATAAACTGACATATTGTAGGCAGCATATGTTTCTCTAAGATCTCAATTTTTTCATTTTAGTAATTGCATTAATTTTGCCATCACAGAAGTATAAATGACCTTCGCCTAGGGTACTATCACAGCTCCAAACAATGACAACAATAACCTGATAACTTTAACTGAATGGCTTCTCTTTCTCTTTTATAGAGCCAAGATGTATCATGAAAAAATATGTATGCATTTTTAAAGGTATCCACTGCTGGTTAGTAGTGTAGGTAAGAGCAATTCTACACTCATGATGCGGCAAGAACTCGATGAATTTGGACTATACAGCTCTTTGGCCACAATAAAAGACCTGATGTTGAATTAAAGATCCTTTAGTGTCCTACAAAGCATAAAGAGTCAACTTTAAAGCAATGGTTACAAGGTCATATGTTCTGATGAGTAAAGTACTTATGCACTTATTGAAAACTATCTTGTGGGTAAATGGATTCATGCTGCTTATACCAAGTCCTGACATTACCTCCTGGATATCACCACATAAACATTTTTTCAGATCAGGTGGCATTTTCCAGTTTTGGTAGATGTTGAATCTAATGCAGTCTTTTGCAATAGTCACCAATCTGCCTCATGGTTTAATGGTTTGCGTTTTCAGAGATGCTTTTCTTTTCTCTGCAGTTATAAAGATTGGTTATTGATGTTACTGGAAGCCTTTCTGTCAGCTCAAACAAGTCTGGTCATTCTCCTCTGACCTTCTCATCAACAAGGTATCACTGTCCATGCACAGAACTGCCAGAACTGCTGAATGTTTTCTGTTCCTCAGATCAATCTTTGCAAAACTAATAAGACTGAATTGTCTGAAAACCTCAAGAGATCAACAGTTTCTAAAATGCTTCAACTACCCTATCTGGCAATAACAGCCAGGCCGTGGTCAGCCTCATTGAGCTCAGTGTGATGTGTGACCAGAGCAGAATCTAAACTGAATCTGGATAAGTTTTGGGCTGCTGATAATCTCCTATGTTATAAATAATTATTTGATCCCTTGCTGATTTGTAAGTTTGCCCACTTACAAAGATATGAAAAGTCTATCATTTTAAGGGTAGGTTTATATTAACAGTGAGAGAAAATGACGTTGTGTAAAATATATAACTGTATTTCCATTTAGCAGAGAGAAATAAGTATTTGATTCCTCTAGCAATCAAGACTTAATACTTGGTGGCAATAGAGAAAGGAGGCAGGGAAGCATAAAGCTAAGAAGGTGAAGTGGGAGAGGAAGATGCCTCAGGGCACTCACTCTGAATATCTTCTGCTCTCTCCCAGATGATTTATTGCTCAGTATGCCTCAGGCTGCTCTACCACCAGCTTTTACCTTTGTTCTTTCAAGTGTATATTGCCTTTGTCCTGTGCCGTCATTGACCTCTCCTACATTGATGGTCATTTCTCTGCCCCTTCATGCCCTCAGATGGAGGAAATAGCTGGGTGTTCACTCATATAAACTTGCTTGGAGGTCGGAGGAACACGAACACGGCCTCAGCCTCCATCAGTAATGGTGAGCTGTAATGTGTGCTCAGAGCAGAGAGGGAGGCTGAACTGGGGTTTGTGGTAATAAGACATTCACCTGCTCCCCCTCGAACCCTGCAGCCATGCTGCAAAGAGCAAGGAGCATTACTGAGCATTACAAATGCTTTGATATTAATGTATGAAGTCTATCACTAGCATATATTATTTATGCAAGTCCTAATGGTCCCATAGAAAATAAAACAGAGCACTATTAGAGTACCACAGTAACAGCTAATTCATTTTAGCTTCCACTATCTGGGTGTGAGTTCAATGCTGTCTGGTAGTTTGCAACATATTGGAGCTATTTACCACAGTCTGAGTGGTTGTGCTGGTGAAGCCATCCCTCTCTACTTGCCCTCATCTAATGTTTCACACAGTGAGTGTGAGGAAGCCCTACTGCTACAGCAAAAGTGAAAGCTGGGAAATGACTTGTTTTTAGGAGCTGCCCCTCAGATGATCATCATTGGCTCTGTAACAGTGGCCACTATCTAGCGCTGTCATGGACTGGTGTCCTCTCCATGTTCTTTAATGTGTAATAGTTTGTTAGGACCAGGGTTACACAACTAAAGACCAATCTCAAATTGGATAATGTAAATGTTAATGAGTCCACCATCAGAAGATCACTGAATAACAATGGTGTGCATGGTAGGGTCGCAAATACAAAGCCTTTCCAAAATGAACACAGCTTCATATCAAACAGTACAATCAAGAAGGATACAAGAAAAACATTTTGTTGATTGATAAGACCAAAATAGAACTATTGGTTTAAACAATAAGCGATATATCTATATCGAAAATGAAGACCACCTCGTTCCTGCATAAGAACCTTATCCTATCTGTAAAGTTTTTGGTTTTTGCCTGTTTTGCTGCATCTGGGCCAGGAAAACTTATCAGCCTTTGTTAGCATGAATTCTGAATTAGGGATATGTTTCTTACAGAGGAATGGGCTAAGATTCTATTGATATGGAGCACTGATCCACAGATACAGAATAAGTTTAATTGTAATTATTACTGCACAGGCCACACAAGATACTGCAGGCTAAAGTTCGTCTACTTTTGTCAGTCACAAATATGGAATATTGAATAATTTTTCTCAATAAATAAAGGACCATGAATAATAGGACATCTTTGAAATTCTGGTATTTTAAGTCATGTTTATGCAGAAATATTGAACATTCTAAAAGTTTCATAAACTTTTTTACACCACTATCTATCTATTCTTTGTTTCCACTAAACTAAACATTTCTCATTTACATAATTCTTTGGCAGTCTATAGGCTTTTTATGGCATCCATTTAGAATGGAAAATAGCTAAAATACAAAACAAGAGAAATTAAACACAAACTGCCTCTGAACGCCTGTGTAAAGTTTAAGCCGCCCCCCCACCAAAAAAAATAAAATAAAATAAAATAAATTAAAATTACCAGAATTAAATTCTTGCCATTGGAATTTAATCTTTTCAGGCATATTCAGGGTGCTTTGTTAACATGTTAGTTGTTGTGATTGTGCAAGTGTAGAAGTGTATGCTTCTGCACTGTAGTATAAAAACACCTGCATAAGGTCTAGAGAAACCATATTCATGACCATAAACTTGGCATAATTAAATGATACCAACTATGTTTATTCTGAGAATATTTTTTTCTTGCTAGACTTGGCTCGTGCATATTCAGTACATAGGCGTATTCAGCATTAGGATTGATCTCACCTCATCCACTTAACTAAGATCTTTGTATCAGAGCCATGACTAAAGAGCTGTGGAATTAGGCTATTGGAAATGGGTCCTAGTTGCTGAATCCCATTCTTAAATACAGTTTTTAGTTTTAGTAGGGATCTGTTCTAATGAGCTGATCCAATCACAGACTGGCTTGCTGGAAACGCTCCTGTTTTGTTCTACAGTGGTAAGCCTTGGCTCTAATGAGGCATTTTGTGATGGATGGCTGCCCTGAATAAGTGATGCGGTGTCAACTTTTCATGTGCCTGGGTTCTCTTGGGTCCCTCCTTTAGGCAGGCATCCAGGCTGCATATTTGGTGTTGATACACAATCTGAAAGCAGCATTACACACATACACACATACAACTTGATGGATACACTCTGTCAGATTCTTCTTGCTTTGCCATGCAGAATACATAAAGGAACAAAGCCTTATTCCCGTGAAACATTTATTATTGAAAATACTTAATTAATAATTGTATAACATGCTGTATAACACAACAACATATTAATCTGAGAAATTAATTAAAATAAATTAATTACATATTGTGCCAGAAAATAACAAATTATGATTAATTATTAAACATTAGGTAAATATTAGTTTGATACTCTAGACAGTGAGCAGACACCCATATCTATGCAATTATGGCTTAAGGGTCCTTTAAGGTCCTCAAGGACCCAATAGTTGCAGCTTGGCAGAGGTGGCATTTAAACCCTGCACGCTTAGGTCCATAGTCCTGCATCTTAACTGCTAGGCTGCAAGATCACATACGAAGCTGATTGCCCCCAGCCTCCTGGAATTGTAGTGGTTTTAATGACTTAAAAAAATTTCACTTCAATGCTTAATACCACAAAAAGTAAGAAAGGTGCTTTGAAAAGGACACCAGAATAAGGTTAGTAATTAGGAGGAATTTAGAAAATGATTGAAAAGGCTAAATATTCAAATGAATTGTATAGCCATTGTCTCAAAGCAGCTATATAGAAACTATTTCTAGACCTCAGATAAGAAAGCCTGAAGTGACATTGGAATGGAAAAACTCACTGAGAATTAAGAAAAAACCTTGAGAGGAATCTTAATCAAATAAAATGATTCCTCTCCTGTGTCAGACTGGACAAAAAGACATTAAAAACAGTAGGCGTTGTATGTAGGTAACACAAAATGTTCTGGGTAAAAACCGGAAAATAATGTTCTGTTAGTTGAACTGTTATAGTTATTAATCTTGTCCAGTTATTAAAATTAGGAACAGATGGCTGGAACAAGGGGTTGACAGCAGGTGAAATGATATATACCAACATCAATTCAGGACAAAGTAGTAAACATGCAGCTTAGCCAAAGGAAAGATATCAACATGTCACAGTTGGTGAGGGAGACCCAAACCTCAAGTCAGATGTAAATGGTGATGAAGTGCCATCAGGCAAGCAGGTACTCCAGCAGCTATAGCTATTACAGCATAACTAAATGGAGATCTTGAAGGTGACAGTGACTTGAGGGCACACCGAAACCCATGAAACCGAACTCTCGACTGTAAAACCCAAGTGGCCATGTGAGTGAAGTGGGGAGGCATCGTCCAAAATAAGCTATTTGGTTTTAGCTATTGAGCTACAACTTTTTGTAGAATTTATGTGATAAAAGGTATGCTAGTTATGGGACCTGCAATTTCACAAAACAAAGGAGTGTGCCTTAATAACTGCTATTTAAAAAAACTATTATAAAAGCAATACTAAGGAATACATTTATTATATGTACCAATAATAACAAAGGTTGACTAGAAACTGCATCTCGATTACAAGCTGACAATTCCAGTAATTCCAGGAGTTCCAAATTCGGAAATTTGTATGCAATTATTTAACCATGGAAGCTGGTGTATTCAGAATTGCCCCTTTACACATTTTAAAAGACATATTATGATGATTCTGGTCAAGATCTGGAGCTTGGAGCCTGATCCCAGATTTTACACTGCACACTGGGAAGGAATCATTGCTGTATGTTGATGATTCCCCCATCTGGCCTTCCCCCTAGGCACAATCAGCTGTGAATGGGTGTGGTCCAACCTGGCTGGGTGTCTGCACAGGGTAGCATAGGAAAACACATTGACAGACTAAGCACACACTTGCAGACTAAGCACACACTAATTGACAAAACACACGACTTTGAACTGTGGAAGGAAACATGAGTACCCTGAGAACACCTGCACAGACACAGAGCAGACATGCAGACTAAACACAGTCAGAATCTGGGGTCTGAATAGAACCAGGGTTCTCATCAACCTCAAAGTGCATTTAAAATATATCTACACATGTCAAACAGTTATATATATACATTTTTGTCTAGTTCTAGTTCTAGTTTATTTATTTGCTCAAATCTCAGAATACGTTTTCATTTAGTCTTCATTTACAACACATTTTCTTTCAAATTAGAAGTTTCTGTTTGGACATTTATTCAGTTATTGCATAACCTGTTATTATAAATCTTGTTTACAAGAAAATCTGTGATAGAGCATACGAATAAATTTGCATTCATCAAGCGCACAGAGATCATCCTGGTTTGCCTTACTTCACCAGTGTGGGCGACAGAACGAAAACCATAAACAAGTTTTAAAAGAAATCCAGCAGCAAAGGTTTAAAAGAGACCTGTAAATTAAAACAAGTAAAACAAGAAAACATTGTCAGGTTTGTATTGTAATGTAAAAGAAATGCAAGTGCTTTCCATCACACACAGTCTAACATTTTATTCCTACCTCTCTGAGTTCAGTAGATCGCTGTGATTGGCCAGTGTTTTGCATTTCGATCTGGCTTGATTTCAGCACTGTATGACAAGCTGAAATGATACTATTGGTACGTTTACAGGGCTGCACAATGAAATGTAATGGAGCCACAAACTGGTTGCTTGTCAAGGTGTTTTGTGACACGTATTTAGCATTTCGTGCTCTTAAATGTACTTCTGTATGTACTGTTTTTCGATTAAGACTTTGAGTGACTTTTCATAAGTGTAATGGATGTTTCATTTTCATTTTAGCACGATTTCTGCATATATCCCCACATGTTTAAACACAGTCTGGTGCACATTGCTTTACATTGCGTGTCTGTGCTTTGTATTTAATTCTGTACTTGGCAATCTAAATGCTCTTGTATTGTTTTTCAATAACAGGGCCACGCATCATAAATTAAATAAAATCGAGGTTTTGTTTTTCATTTTGCCATGAATTCAGCATGTCACTGTGTAAATTATTGGAGTTCCAATCAATCGGTTATCGTTATACCAATCACCTGCACTTTGAAACCAACAGTGGCCCTGTGTGGAGTGTTGTGTCCCCACCCCCTTTCCTTTACACTGCACAAGCATGTGGTGGAAAATCATAGACAAACATGTCTGCAATGTGGAACTTTTACAAGGTCTGTGAGAGTGATGTGAAGTTTGCATCTTGCAAAACATGCAAAGATTAAATACCTCAAAATGGAAGCACAGTAAAATGCTTCAATTCAGTTCCAGTCTCTGTTTTGAGTCCTTGTCTCGACTCTGGTCTCAAAGTCTTGATTTGAACTCTGAATGTGTCCCAGACTTGCTCTTGACTTGTACTTGGCTGTAGCCGTTTTGACTACAACACTACTCAGAGACGAGCCAAGAATTACCCCAGTAACTATAAACTGCTTAATAGGTTAAACTGTTCATTACCTTGCGAATCATACAGTTCCAAGAACAGAATATTCATATTCACAGAGAAGATATTATACATAGGGCTGTGTTCCATCATATATGGCTAAAATGGGTCTCATCCAGAGAAGGATGAGCTTGGTTCCTCTCTCTTATTTGTGTATTCCTGCTTTTCATTATTGATTGTGGATGCCTCATGTCCTCTAAGGTAATTGTGGCTGCTTTTCTTATTTATTAGTCAAACTAGCCTGTGCAAAACGTATGAAGCAAACTTAAAACTGTAAACATTTCTCAGCTAAGCAGCACCACCAAAGGAAAATTGTTTAAATGTTATATTATGACTGAATCCTATGCTCATGACTTCACAGTGCAAGATATCTTTAATGTTCCTTAGCTGGTGTGTACAGAGTGTGCCATCTCCCTTTCAGTAATGTTTTATTACAGTTTAGTTTGCCATGGAATTACGGTCTTTCACAGAAAGCATCTAAAAGGAAGCATTAGTGCTTCTGGTGACACTAGACCATACAGAATACACCACTAATGGAAAACAAACTGAACCAAACACAAACCAAGGACAGTATGTGCAACACTTAATTTCATTTTAGTCTTGTTTTGTTGGTGCCATTAAATAAGTGTATTGAAAACATCTTACAGTCCGGCTCCATGCTCTGATGTGTTCAGCTGAGTGACACTTTCAGAATCAGTGACGTGTGCTTGCGTCATAATAACAAAGGCATTTATTAGGACACATTGATTAGTTAGCATACACTGTGAGTTTCACTTACATTTGCCACTCACAGATATTTAATACTGTAATATATACTTTAAATAAATATTAAAGTATAATAGCTTGCCTCATTTGTTTAATTGGGTTCTCTTTATCTACTTTTAGAACTTAAAATGTGTAAAAATGTAATAATATGTTGGGCCATATTTGTACAGAACTATATAAAATAATAAAGGGTTCACAGTCTTTCAACCACCACTGTCGGTGCAGCTCCTTGATCTTAAGCACAATAACACCCACTCCTTATCACAATGATTCATTAACTGAGAGGGACCATTATAGGGTGAGTAATGACTAGATATTTGATGATCATCGCTAGTCCATCAGTGATTTATAATTTCATGTTAATGTGTGTGATGCTGGACTTTTCAAACATTGTTAATACACTCACATTGTTGGTACGACATTACTGTGCACAGGAGGCTAATGCAGATCTTTGTTTTAAATAACGTTATCCATCTTCTAATCTTATTTTACATTCCGAATCAGTTCCAACCAATGTTGTCAACTAACTAAACACCAAAAAACATGCATCTAGGATTTCCTGAGAATGCCAGTTGTTAGTTTTGTTTGCTTTGGTTTCTCATTTACAGCACTGATTCTATACGCTGAATAACTACATTATATAATTATATTAAATATTTTTCCACCCTTTGACACCCATTCAACTTGCTCAATCTGCACTGATGGGTGTCACAAACACATTACACAAACTATGGGCATCCAATGGACAAGTGTTACTGATAAACTGCTTTTATCAGAGAGATGGGGCATTGTGCCAGTGTCTGTCCTGTCTACATACAGAGCTGATTAGAAAGTGTGTGGATGTTGAGAGATGACATTTTGTGCTCTGCAGAAAATATAGAGAATGTGTGTTGTCTCACTCTGTCTTTCTCTAACCATCCTATATTGTGGTATGACTCATGTTATGTTAAAGACGGCCAGTCTTGGTAAAGTGATAGTCAAATGACTTTCATTCCACCCCAGCAAAGTATATTTAGTATGCATACATTTCCCCCACATCTAGACAATTCATTCCACCCTATTTTCCATTTATCCCCAGCAGTAATGCTGCGAGGGCCAATAAATTGCAGGGAGGAGTTGGAGATACTTAATAGGTTTCTAAGCTGGTGCGTTGATAACGGGAGGAAGCTGAAAGCAACGCCAGAGAGAAAGTCACATGAATGGTAGCCATCATTGTGAGTGCCAGGACTCCTATTAAATGTGCTGTGAAATTAATTACATTTGAAAGCGATTATTCACCATCTCTGCCACATTTATGGGAGCGCAGGAAGACAAAAAAGCTGTCGTCCTCAGAAGGAATGAATTATGAGGTGATGTCTGTAAAGCACATCTATTAGTGGCGATTAAAACATACTATTCAGAACAGAAGGAAAGAAAACAAGGCCGTTCATAAAAAAAAAAAAAAAAAAAAAAAACAAAGAAGAAAAAAAAACCCCTATTAATACAGCATTCAGAAAAAAGTCAAACAGTGATGCTGCAGCCCCTCTCCCAACCAGCTACCGTTTTATACAGATAAAAAAATGATGAGTAAGGAATTAGCCTGTCAGCCTGGATTACTAGCAGCAGCACAAAGGGACACGGAGCATCTGTGCATTTACAGTCTGGGATTCAGTGATCAAAACTGAGCTACCATATTTTGGAAATCAGAGAGCATTAAATATCACATCTGTAAGAAACTGGACTCATGCCACAAAAATGTGTTACACCTTAGCTTGCTGTGTATCTCATAAATAAGTAAGATTCTCCACATGTATATTTTATTTTGCATTCCCTCACAAGAATGCAGAGGCAGAACCCAGCTGTCTCATACTGACTCACAGACAGGTGCAGTCTGGGCAAGCAACTGAATTAAGGACTGTGTGGCATTTACTATGCAAATATGAAAATTAAATCTAGCAGAATTGATGCATAGTGAGAATGTTGAGAAGTTGTGATGATTCACACTTCTAAACGGCACTGTGCTCGTCGGCATTCTATATTTTGCAGTTTATATTCTGCTTGTTCTTTGTTTAAGTCTTAGTGGTCACTGCACTTTATAGTTCTAAAATTACAAAGTGAAGTCCATCTGTTTCACTATATACATTTAGTCCTCATTACACTGTTGGCCAGGACCCCCAAAGGACCACTACAGGTCAGATACTATCATTCTCAGAACTGCAGTGAAGCTGATGTATGTTGAGCTGGTAAAATTGTCATCAGACACACCAGAGCTTAAAAACACTGCTCATACACTGCCCACTTTATTACAGACATTCGCCTCATCGGTCCCTTTGGTAGAGGTAAAATTGAAGGAAATAGCTCGTCTGTTGCTGCACAGGTTGTTAGTCATACTCTAATACTTCATTAGTGCTCACTGCTCACAGATCTAATCAAATTCTATATACTTCCTTCTAAAATGAAAGTTATTAGAAGTGCTTAAGATAATCTGGCTGTGAAAAATGTACACAGAGGGTGCATCCACTAGTGGTCCCAGAACATTTGATATGAGAACTGTCCACTTAGACCCACCACAGTAATCATGCAATAATCTCTTAATAATTAATGTGAAACAATGTGAAAACTCTAAATCTTCTGAAATACTTAAACTATATAAGATATGAAATGAGTAGATGATTACTTTGAATGAGCGTTGCATAGCAGTAGCCATTCCAACCACACGGTTTGTGTGTTGTACACATATAAACATATTTTATGTACATAACTATGCAAATGCACATTTTATATGAACGTAACCCACTTCTGGCAGCAGATAAGGGCAGGTTGTATGCCACTGTGTTCATATACCATTTAAAGTATTTACACTTGAGGTGTTTTTCCAGTGGTCATGTGTCATATATAAGTAGATGTTGATAAGCCAGATGCATCCATCCATTCATGTCTCCACCACTCACTTCAGATTCTAAAAGACAGAAATAATCTAAGAAACTCATAGTTAGAATAATGATGTACACTTCTCACAAAAAATATATGAAAAACATATATGACAAATCTTTGTATTTCTAAGTATTTCTCTGACATTTTTGAGGAGTATTTGGTTTTTAAATCAAGTAAATAATGACGACTTACTGGTTGGAACGGGATCGAGGTAATTCATCAATGCTCCAAACCCTACCTTTACTTACAGACATTCAAAGCTCACGATCATGGGGAGAGGAATTCAGTTCAGTGAGAGTTTAGTTAAGAGTCCATGAAGGTCCCTGGCTTTGTGCTGAGTTAACACAGAGGGATCAATACCAATCACCATACACCGGGTTGACCAAGAATCACATCATGCAGGTCACTATGCTGATTGAAACCATAACAGCAGTTCCATTCCTTGTCCAGAACAGCTAGTATCACATCATTGCTCAGCACAGGGTGTATAATTTGATTTTTGAAATCTCCACACTGTGCAGTATAACAATTCACATGCAAACAATCCAAAATAAGTTCAAACTACTCATAGCCATTTAAAGACATTGTACCTAATAGCTGAATCCAGTGTAGCATCTATACAGCAGTATAGTTACACACTGTACTACACTATACTAAGTTACACACTCATATCCACAAATATTAGTTAATATTATAAGACTCCATTATGTGGTCATCTCATTTTCTCAATTTATTATTATTTTGTGTAGGAGTGATTTCATTATTTAATAACAGAGAGGGATGACAGTTCCTCCAAACCAACATTTGGTCATTGTGGTTAAACATAGTTACAATTCACAAACATCTATTAGCACTATTGTTAATTTTAAATAAAATATGACTTAATGCTTTATGGTAAATCTAATAAATAACACAGTTTAATGTGCGGCATTACTACTCCATGCTAAATAATAGTTTATATGAATGTCTATTTATTATAACACTTTTACTTTAGCACATAGACGGGGGTGAATTTAATCTGTGGACATTATGACTCTCCAGGCTATAGTATACTTATTGTAGGACATATTTCTTGAAGATTTGGCCAACTCTGAAGCCTGGTACATACATACTGAAAACGCAAAACCACACCTGATTTGCATCACATATACACACTTTCTGAGTTTTAAGAGATACAAAACTGAATTGTTGCTTTTGAAGCTAGAGGGTACACGTGTACTGCAATGATCCATAACACTGTTCCGTATGATGTACATGCTAAAAACAAAACTTCTATGTAGTCTCCAATTATATTTTTACTGTTTGACAGCAGAGAAGACAAAATCCTATTCGCGCTTTACTTTTTGTCTCATCTTATCTGACAGCTGTTTGTTCATACTGCCCTGTTAAGGAACCTATAGATGTGTTCTGTCTAAAGCCACTGTCTTTAAAGTTTGAGGAAGGACTCTATCAAGCATCGATGCTGAGGTTAAGGTGGAGCATTTTAAGTATTTGATAGACAAGTCTGAAGGCTCTGCATTTCATCATATGTCCTGCTGTGTGAGAGAGCTCTGTGCCAGAGAGCTGTGTGCTGATATCAAACGGCATGACTCACTCTCTCTCCTGCTGGGGCAGCCGCTTTAGTGGTCGGGCTCACTTCACACACTAAGATGCAATTGTCCTACACCAGGGGTTTTCAATTTGAGTGTGTGTGTGGGGTGCATGTGTGTGTACCAGGTATTTGTTATACACGTAGGGACCATATGTGCCCTGAAGGAGTATTTATGAATTTGTGGGGACATTTTGCTGGAAAATTCTGATATGAAAATCATAACTAAGATCCACTATAAAGTGCTTCATACGTAATGTTTAATTTCATGTTACATAAAGTTAGTGTATAGGACTTTGGGACACTGCTTGAGACTAACCAGGATATGTCCTCTATCCACATTGTAATATCCTAAGTATAGTAAGACTGACATTGTATCAATTGAGCACTGAAAAACCTTTGTTAAAATGAGGACTACTTATGTTTATGACAGCAGATGATGAGTTCTTAATGATGATATTTTAACTAGAAACATGTTCTAAAAGATACTAAGCACATAGTAATGTAAATTTTCAATCTGGGCTGTCAAAGTTGACATATAGATGTAATAAAACATAATTGTATGCCATGCATAACATAATCACACTCAACTGAGTCAGATAGTTCTATCTTTGTGATAACGTACACTGATCCTCACAATGTCATATACACTGCTCACAAAAAACAGTGGATATTTCATTTGGGGATATTTTATTTTGGGGTATCCAATCAATTTTGTGAGCAATATAAATATAAAAAAAGCGAAATATACAAACAAAAATGAATGTCTTCCTTTAAGGGTTCTGCCCTAATATCATGTGATATTGTAACAAAATAATCATATGTCTACACTACTTTTAGTTTTGGTCCAAAGTCACTGGGCTACACCAAATGTCCTTTGGACATGCATTAGTATCTCAAGGGAATCTGAGCCCAATTCAGTAATAACAATGTGATGCTAGTTGTATTTGACCACTATGTATTAAACATGGAGAGAATCCTGCTGTGACTACTATCACTAGGCCATTGTTAGAATTTAGTGGACTTTAAGGCAACAGTCAAAATACATTATTTATGTTATTCGATTATACATAATCTATTCCATATACATTTTTTCTCATTGGTTTAAAATTATATGCACAGTTGTTTGTTAGACTTTTATTGAATAATCTGCAGCAGAAAAAAATGAGATCAAATAAAATCCTCTGAAGTTAATCTTTAAAAAAGCTTTAATTTCATTGCTGTGCTATTTATACAGTTGCCATGGCTTCCACTGGGAGAATAAAGTCTGGCATTCCAATAACAAAGTTCAGCCGATGGAGCACAAGAGCAGAGCTTAATGAAAAAGCAAGGATAGCAGCTATTTCATCTCTGCTAAAGGTGAGAACTCCTTTACACGCAATATCTTGCGTTCTGGCTTCAGTAATCAAAACTGAATCACCTCAAAGGGGCAGATGATCAGAGGGTCACAAAGACCAATTACTTTCATCTAAGCTCAGAAAACACACCTGTACTGTTTTCTATTTGTTTCAGAGTCCCTTTGGCCATAACATTCACGAACAAA
The DNA here is from genome assembly GCA_034779995.1 of Parotocinclus haroldoi. Taxonomy (NCBI): domain Eukaryota; kingdom Metazoa; phylum Chordata; class Actinopteri; order Siluriformes; family Loricariidae; genus Parotocinclus; species Parotocinclus haroldoi. The sequence continues at coordinate 14,914 of JAUZST010019556.1, forward strand.
AATGACAAACTTCTCACAGAAAACTTCATACAGCTGTCAGAACTGAAAATGCTCCTGGGTCAGGACAGATGCAGATTCCCCTCACACTAAAATGGAAACAGAGAGTTGCTTTAGCTACTTTCTCTGTGTTATTGTGTGAGCTGAGTTGAACTAAAAATAAAATTGAAGAATGTTGGTTAATAGGCACGGGCAATTTGGTGGAACTGACTAGGCTCCATTTAAAGACATTGTACTTTGATGGAGCAGTACCCTGTATTTACCCTGTTCTCTTTTGACCCACTTGATGTAGCTCAGGTCAAGTGATTCCAATGCAATACTGCCCCTTCAAAAAACATAATATAACCACACTTGGTGGTTGCTCACAATTCTTCATTGGCTACTAGGAAATGCTGGAACTTTGTTATGTGCTATTGTAATGAAATAGATATGATTGTCCACAGAAAAAATGCCACTCACTCAAGACCAAGGTGGGGGAACCCTGAACTTCAGAACCTTGAAGGTACTAGTCTTATCCTCTCATTAAGACCATGTACACTATCCTAATTTCCTTGATATATGGCTGGACAATAACGTTTTAGAACCTAGTACTGTTATCTGGTCTCACCCCGAAGAGGATGAGTTCTTCATTTTAGCCTGTGTTCTCTCAATGTTTGTTCCTTATGCATTTCAAGAAGTTGTTCCTTTCTATTATCTCTCTTTTTCTACACTTGCTTTATTTTAAAGCTTCTTTATGACTCTACTCAAGGACCACTAAAGTAAATGCAGCCAAGCTAAGCGTTCATAACTAGCACTTTGTACAGAGCGTGTGAGGGTAAGACTTATTCACTTGAACGATAGCAATAACTGTCGTATTCTGTCATTCTTAATTACACAAAAATATGCTCATACCTAGATGTCATCACTATAGTTGACAGATGGGAAGCAATTCTTCCAAGCAAGAAGGAAGGGCCAATTATATTGGCTTTCCACCAGTGCATGCAGCATCCTCATTCAAAGAGCATTTTGAAAAACCTTAATATTAAGCAAACATACTTACTGAGTGGGTATACAACACTAGATCAGATGTTACAAGACTGTAGTTACAAGACACCTCTACTGCGTAGATATCCAGGCGAAGAGAAGAGAGAACTGATCAATTCTTTCTTAACACTTTCTCTCTTTTTATACAAACAAGTCATCAAAGATTTTGAACTATATATTCTGCTGAGAGAAGTGTGAGAAATGTACACTGATGGTCATATACACTGCTCACAAAAATCAGGGCATATTCATGCACATTTCTGGATCTGGTCTCGTGTGTATCACTGCACATTGCTTCAAAACCCGGAGGCTTTGCCTCAGTCCGTCGTTATGTTCGTTTGTACTGGAAGTGCTATATGACTCAAGAAACTAAAACACTGTAAGAAGTTCTCAAAATATGAATCTTTTGATGACATAACAGGAGCATCATCGGACCCACTTCACATGGATACATGTCCTAACTATAGGTCATGGCAAGCATATTCACCATAGGCACTTCATTTCCATTATGCCCCGCAACTTTCCAAAATATTAAGTGTATTACACTTTCAGTCAGAGGCATAAATCTTTAGTGTTAATTTGTTCTTCATCTATCACCCGTGACAGAGTAGCACCCACTAGTGTTAAAGCACTTAATCTATTTTGTGTTTAACAAAATAATTTCTTATGATAATGCTCCAACAACATCTAGGCATGCTAGCTCACAATGCATTTTGGCTACATTAAATGTTTTTTTCTTCAGATAGGATTTGCCTATCTTGATGATTCACATTCACAATGTAAGGGACCTGTATCTGTTTGTAATGTGAAGGCATCTGTTCCCTGAAACGTCTCACATGCACACGTTGATACTTATATACACGTTGCCTTCATCATCAACCAAAAAAAACGTCATATTTGAGAGAGTAATGGATGCGTTAGCACCTTATATGTCTTCCTTCTTATACTTAGCCTTGAGATTCTTTATTTTTCTTTGGCATTGTAGCTACGTTCATTTGTAGCCGTGGTTTGCTATTTATTATAGCAATTGTTTCAAATACAAATCTATTTCTGTAGGTTCCTTCTGGCATTGCTTAAATGGATGACGATGACGTCAGCACTGAGAGAATGCGTACGGCCAAAAAGAAATCCAATCGCATGTCCACGGATACGTATCCAATTTAGGACCACGTGTGAAAGTGACTCAAATCTGATTTGAAAAGATCGGACTCGACACGTCCACACAGGCCTGAAAAACTCAGATCTGAGCCACAATAAAGATTTGAGTGACTTCATCGTGGTAATGTGAACGTAGCCTTTGTTTCAAATTTCTTTGTTAAAAGAAGTAAATACAACTTAAACATATGTATAAGCAGTTGGTCAGAAAGGCTCAAACTTTTGCATGTTATTTGACCATGGGTGCTCAAAACTGTTGTACAGGACCGTAATAAACTCTAATTGAAGCTACTGGATGATGTAGATATGCAGCTAAGCAGGGTCAACTTTTTCTTTTACAGAAACTGTTCCCACCGAACATACATTCATGACATTGTAACAACTTATTTTTTCTGGATTTTTCTGTAAACTGGAAATCGGATTAAAAAGTACATTTCAGCCCATCAATGGAAGAAATTATATCAAATAAAAATGTTATCTAGACAATTTATTGACTTATTTTTCACCCATATTTATATGACCTATAATGATTGGTGCTCATAGATCACTGCTCATAAATATAGGGGATATTCCATTATGGAATATTTTATTTGAATTGTCCCTCGATTTTTGTGAACAGTATATTATAACGTAATTGTGGCAAAAAACTTTTACATCTTTTTTTTTTACATTTACTTCAGGAGGTGTTTAACTTAACTAATATTAATTAATCCTGGCACCACCAATTTGTCTGATGTAAATGTTAGACCAGTAATTAAAATCCTTATTTAAAAATGGTTACTTGACATTCCATACAGACTAGTATATTGATATTAACTGCAAATGACAGTTCATACACGTTAAATGGATAGAATTACTGACTCTTAGCCTCATCCCTATACTTGACACTCAAACTTTTCTCAAATTCACACTCTCAATATTTCAAAATATATGAACAACACGAGCGAGGTTTAAAATAAATTAGTACCCAGGTAGCAGTGAGAATGAGAATGAGAAAGATAAACAATAATCTTGGAAATGGGACTTGTGCAAAGAAAGCCAAACTGGATAAGCAGAATGACGCCAAAATCAATTTGCTCTCATGTAATTCCCTGCGCTCCACTTCCCTTCCATTTAATACGCCACTGAAATATAACAGCCGATTCAATTAAGCCCGCTAATGAAGAAGCAAACACTTTGCTGGCAAAATTACCCAAGACATCCCCCTCCAACATTCATGAAAGGAAGTGGGGGAGCAGAAATGGGTGCGTATTGGGAGGATTTGGAAGACTATCCATCAATGCCAGTTTTTTGGACTTGGTGATTCTGGAGCAATTTTCTAGCACTGTGCACTTCTATTGACCTTCTTACTTCTTGTGATGGTCGTTTATTTGGTTGTGGTAAGATTGTTGTTTTGTTAGGAACAACAAGACGGTCAGAGGGTCTCGAGTTCCAGGATTTTCTTGAGCAGAACCCTTAAACACCAGTGGCTTTTATAATCACTTTACATAAGGCTGTTAGCTAAATGCACTAAATATATCATGTACCAATATTTCTATAATGATATCACAGTAACTCATTGTACATGCCCGGTGGTTACTTTTTTCTTATCCTTTGGTTACATTAGTTAAATACTAAGCTTTTAATAAATGTTCATTAAAATTGCCTCTGAATTATATACATATTATATACACACATCATATACACATTCTATATTGTATTTTGTACACGCTATATACTGAAATATATACACTGTTCACAATAACACTTTAATCAGAGTATAGCATCAACTCAATGCAACTTAAGGGAATATTTTGTGTGTGTGTGTGTGTGTGTGTGCACGTGTGTAGAGTGGGGGGAGGGGGTTTGGAGTCAGTTTTAGCTGCTTTGGTGCACTAGAGGTGTACTAGAAGAGCAACAATGAGACGACTCCCAAAACAGGAATGGTTTATTTACATTTACATTGCTCATTGCTGGCTGTACACCAATACACCACCAATACACTATCCATATTTGGAACGTGCCCTGATGTTGTCAGGCATGTATACAAGCACATTCACAAGGCCATTCAACTACCGAGCACCATTTTGAGTTTGCTAAATGGACTAGCCTGTTGCATAATATTTTTGCTTGATTTTTGCTGTGTCTTGAATTCTACCTTCTAAAAGGTGATACTTTTCATTTCCATCAAACAATGTGGTATCCTTTCATTCTGAACATGTTACCCACTTCATCTCTGGACAGAGATTTAGGCTCAGTATAATTGGAAAATGGCAGCTGTATCAACTTTTGAATGGCAGTAGCTGAGACCAGCTTTGGATGTCTTGAGTCCTAGATCTGTCACAGAAACATGACAGGGTGACTGGCACTGATCTCAGTAGAGAAAGCACTTCTTCTACCTTCTTCTTGAACTTAAAAGACAAATGTCATGATGCTACTGATCAATGCACAATGAAAGATTTGCTCCTTTAAGGTTGTGGCTAAAATATAAAAGCAATACACAGTCAATAAATCTGCCATTCCAATTTTTTCTAAAGAGCCATTATCACATTTACGTACCGTAACAAAGAGAAAGATCTTCTGAAATATGTCCATATCGATGAGGAGCTTGTATACTGCATCGATGTCAAAGGGCTTACTGAGTCAACGGAAAGTGATAATTATGTATCTGATGAATAGAGGCTTTTATTGACAGTTCAAAGAGAAGTCTAAATGGCGTGTTGCTTCACAATGGCAATAAATTAGCTTCCATTCCTATTTCTCACTCATTAAAAAGAACAGTGAAAGAAACTTGATCCATGAGAATCATTCTACAAAAAAATCGAATATAATGCTCACTGCTGAATTTTATGCCTGAAGATATGTCGATATGTAAGACAACAAAGAGGTTACACAAAATTTCCTTGCTTCTCGTTGTTTTAGGATAGCCGAGCAAAAGCAAAACATTATAAAAGGAAAGAGTGGCCAGCTACAAAGAAATTTGAGACCAGTGAATAGAATATTGAGAATAAACCACTTGCTACGAAACTGTTACACCCCCACTGCATATAAAATTGGGACTCGATGAAACAGTTCATTACGGCTTTGAATCAAGATGGTGAGTGCTTGAAGTATTTGTGTACCAAATGTCTCTTTCAAATGAGAAGTTGAAAGCTTTCATATTTGATGACCCACAAATTAGGCTTCTAATCAAAGACAGATTTCCTCAATACCAAGAAAAGCATAGAAAAGGATGCTTGATCTGCTTTTTCTGACATGATTACAGACTTTCTTGGCAACTTTAGTTGAAGCTTTAGTTCAAAATTTGTTGATTGCTTTTCATAAACTGGGAGCACAAACAGTGCATTGTAATGTAACTGCCACCTAAACTACAGTGTCTCACAAAATCGCATCTCACATTTTATTACACACAACTATTTCATTATATCTTTTAATGAGTGACACTGAAGATGACACTTTGAAACTGAAAGTATTCTGTTTCAACTTATATAACAGCGTAAATTCACACCCATTCATGTCTAAACTGCTGGCAACAAAAGTGAAGACACCCCTAAGTGAAAATTTCCAAATTGTGCTCAGTGTTTCCAGCACCGCCTTAAGTCTCGTGGACACGAAGTTCACTAGAGCTTTACAGGTTCCCACTGGAAGCCTCTTCCATGATGACATCATGGAGTTGGTGTATGTTTGAGACCTTGAGCTTCTCTAGCTTCCATTTCAGAATGCCCCACCGATGCTCATTACAGTTTAGGTATGGAAACATGCTTGACCTTTACCCTCAGTTTCTTTAGCATTGCAGAGATTGTGGAGGTGTGTTTGGAGTCAATATCCCCTTCTGATAGGAGGGGATCATACACTGCTTCAGTATGTCACGGTACATGTAGCTCCCCACAGCCAGCAGCACTCATGCAGCCCCAAACCATGACATTCCAACCACCATGCTTGACTGTAGGCAAAGAAACAATTGTCATTGTACTCTTCACCTGGTTGCCGCCAAACTTTACACCATTTGAACCAAATAAGTTTCTTTTGGTCTCATCAGATGACAGGTTAAAGTTCTCCATGTCTTTAGTCTGCTTGTCTGTAGCAAACAGTTTGCATCATCTTTAGAAGAGGCCAATCTTCTTGCTTATGTCATATTTATGGTTTATAAAGGAATTTAAGAAGAGCTTCAGATATCCACTCTGTCCAGGTTCAAGGAAAAGTGTGAGCTGAGCAAGACGGCATGTGGAAAGTCAGCAGTGCGGTATTGATTGGCTAATTAGAAAAAGATCTCAGGGGAACATGTTCAATGTGAGATATGTGTGTGTGTGTGTGTTTGTGTGTGTGTGAATGAATTACCGAAGTCTATGATTTTAAGTGTTCTGCACCACTGGAGCATGAACATGGATAACAATCACGCTTTCTGATATGAATGTGACAAGTTCAACTCTTTTGGTTAGTTGCCAACTCTAGATAAAAGGCATTAAATTACACACACCTGCACATTCATGCATGCGCACACACGCCTTGATGAACTTGAATTTTGGGGAATTCCCATTGACATATTAGTCACTATAACTTATTAATGTTAAAACCCTCGCCAAACCTTAACCATACCCTCAATATTTAAAATGCAAACATTTAGCTCTTTTTGTTCTGATAAGATTTATTTTTGTTGTAAATGAAGTTAGAGCAAGGTACACAATAGTAGAATCCTAACCTTATGGAGACATGGTTCTCACTTTGTTATTTAAACTTTGACCACATTTGCATGCACATGCTCCTTGTTTTTTAACTAATAGTTGTAATATTTGTAGTTTCCTCACACGCTCAATATTATCCAGTGGTACTATCCTATACTATTACTATACTGTTATTATAGGTGTGCTTTTTCAATAATAGCTGGATTTTTGTACAAAAATACACAATATAATAATTACCACAAAAAAGAAATGCCTAAAAAGAAGCCTCATGTTCAAAAGCAACGTCAAATTCTTTGGGCTCTGATGCATCTAGTATGGCCATCACACAGTGGAAATGTGTATTGTTGTCAGATGAATCAGCATTCCAGGTATTTTATGGAAATACTGGATGCCGTGTTCTCTGGACCAAAGACGAAAAGGACCATCCAGGCTGTTATTAGCCAGTCCAAAAGCCAGGGTCTGTCATGGTATGGGGTTGTGTTGTCAGTGCCCTTTGGTAAAAGTAATTTACACTTCCATGATTGAAGCATTAAAGAACGTTGAGATTTTAGAGCAACATATTCTGCCTTCTAAATGCCAGATTTTCAAGGGACATCCATGCATTTATCAACAAGACAATGCAAAACCAAATGAAGAGGGTACAGGTACTGGACTGGCCGGCCTGCAGTCTTGATGGCAATGGATGCATATTGACAAATGAAACGAAACTGACAAGACAAGAGATGAAATAGCTATAGTAAAAGTCAAGTAGGAAACACTGTGTGTTTTGTATTCATTTTGCATATTGATTTGGGGTTGGGGCTGTACGTTTTTGTCTCCTCTACTCTGTTGCCAAATGGTCAGGACCCCCACAGGACCACCACAGATCAGGTACTGGTGGATCATTCCCGCCTTTCATTGACATTGTTGTGGTCTGATTAGTGTGTTGTGCTTTTATGAGTGATACAGACATATCACGAGCACACACACACACACACACACACACACACACACACACACACACACACACACACACGTTCAGTTCTCTACCATCAGGTCTCTTGGCCTTTTGCCACTTCAAGAGCTACTGCTGATTAATTCAGCTCTACAGCAGAGATGATTGTGGCACATAGATCTCATGGGAGTGTGACTGGTGTGTGCGTGTGTCAGAGGATGCAGAAAACATGGAGGGTGGGGGGTGTGCCTAATGGGTCTCACTGCAATTCATTGCTTCAAACTCCTTAACAGTAATTACTGAGCAGGAGCAGCTACAACTTTTCATAGACTTTTGTCAATACAAAAGGATCAATGCTAATTATTTCTGCTAAACTATTAAGCTGGACACAGGAACCAGCAGGGTAACCATTATGTCTTAGCACAGTCTGTCCTAACCATGAAAAAAGAGGTATCATGACACAGTGGTTAGCACTGTTATTTCACAGCTCAAGACACTCGGGGTGGAGTCATGGCCCAGCAATTATGAGTGATCTGAGGTCATGAAACCATGGACCAGTAATAGGAAGTTGGGTACACAAAGTGCAAATATGCACGAGGACTATAATGGCTATTACTTCTGGTCTGAAACAATATAAAGGTTCCTATGGCACAGAACATTTAAGTGCTTGTTACAGAAAAAAATAATAATGCACAGTGTATCACACCTACCCATAGGGTGCTGTCAGTGGAGTAGTGGAACAGTTGCATGGTATTATCAGTCCAGCTATATTTTAACATTACATGGAAATATGTGTGAACCATTTACCTGGGGAACTGATAGTGCTTGGATGCACTGAAAGAAGAAGACAAGCTAGGAGTGTGCATGATGAGGACAATGGAAAGCCTTTTGTGAATTAGGAATGTGCCATCTACCTAAACATCACTGCATATGTTTACCGTTACCACAGACTGATTTACAATCACAACATAAGAACGTTGGGATAGTGCAGTGTTTCCTAAGTTTACTTGGACTTTTATTTCATTGCAGACAGTACGAACCCAAGATATTTCATGTTTTGTCCGGTCAACCTCTCATGTCATCCCCACATTTTCATTTCCTGCTTTTCAAGCCTGCAACATATTTCGAACAAACAATACATAAAAATGCAAAGCATTTACAACCACGCTGTAATATTACCAGTGATTCAGATGTTAGTTTGTTCCTTTCTTCCTGTGTAAGGTGTGCAAAAGTACAGGCTTGTCATTTGTCACGTTTTTTTTTTGTTTCAGAATTCTTCACACATTCTCTTTTGGGGACAAGTTACTACTGCAGAAAGTCCCAACTTCTTCTGTAGCCATGCCTTTGTAATGTTTGTAATTGTCTTGTTGATGCATGGATGGCCCTGGAAAAGATGTTGTCATGAAGGCAAATTGTGTTGCTCTAAAGTCTGAGTGCTCAGTATTTTCTGCATAAATGCTACCATCACAGAAGTGTAAACGATGGAATGAGATTCTAAATTTCAACAAGGTATGACAAGACTACTTATAGATTTATTTGAACTAGAAACTGCATTTTCTGTGACAAATGCACCTTATTGCTGTAGACGCCATTGTCCGGTAAATTTGCAACAGAGGCTTAAGCTAACTACTCTCTCCAGTTCACATTGTAACTCCAAGGATTAAACCCTGCCTCGAAATGTACCAGTTTGTCATTGAGAAAGGGATATATGTGAGTGTGTGAGACTGAGTAGGTAACAAAAGGGAGGAACATTTAATTGAGTTTCTCAGCTGTCTCAGGGTGGCCTTGTGTTTGTGTTCACTGTGCATTGTGCAGTCAACATTTAAACACCTCTTTTCCTCTTATCTGTGCTAACATAATTAATCAGCCACCTAAAAGTCAGAGAGAGAGAGTTCCACTATCTAGCCTTTCTATACAAATTCACCATATGACCAACCTTTTTCTACATGGCCAGGGATTTCCATGCTGGCTGTTTTCTCTTTCCCTGTCTTTATCAAGGTGAAACAGTCTGCAAGAAATCTCAATCACAAGCTACTATAATCAAATTAATTTTTTCATACAAACACAACATAGCTAAAGCAATCATTCAAAAAAAAAGAGGGCAAACAAATGAGGAAAATCTTCACTCTTACCCTCCTTCCTTTGAGATTTTCATAAATATAAACTCTCTATTTTACTCCAGACTTATTCAGCAGGAAGATTTTCATTCCCAGCAGGAGAGGCCTCAATTTGCGAGAGCCTAATCTCTGGAGCAGTAATGGATTCTCATGAAGAGCGGGACAATCAATGTTTTCTCCAGCTGACTGCAGCATCTGTTTTAAATGGATAAAGTGGTGGGCAGTCAAAGATTGAGGGGCAAAGTCATACCAAACCAGTCTGTCAGGAGAAATCTGTGAAAATCAACATGAGAATAATTATCCAGCAGACACCCTTGTTCCCAGCCAACAGTACTGAGTAAATATGGCCTGTAGTATGAGAAGGGACAAACCACGAATCATTGATAGGGTGTTTGGCACCCATGGCTTGATTGGTCTGCCTGCCTGCCTGTCTTCTCTCTCTCTTTCTCTCTCTCCGTCTCTGTCTCTCTCTCTCTCTCTCTTTCTCTCTCTTGCACACACAAACACATTTAACAGATAAGAAACTTTTTTGTCATTTATGTGACAATGCAATTTCATTGTATATTTTGTATCTAATTTATTTTTTGTATATATGATTTAAGCAGAAGAGCGCAATATGCAGAAACTGTGGAAGGCTGTGAGGAAAGACTCCATTCAACTCTGGTCTGGACCAGTCAAGATCAGTCTAATGATGTTACTAGGTTTTTTTGTACTGCACCCCTACCGTCCTATATTTTCTTATCTATTTGTCGTTTGTTCTCGTGCGTCTTAGTACCAAACAACTACAACTATAACTACAACTACAACCCTCTCCTAAACATATGCTTACCATTATGGGAACTTCATTGATGATCATAAGGCACAGTGGAGCAAAAAAACCTAAGAACTAAAAATATCATTATGCAGGCAATGCCAGAGCCTTATGTTAACCACCCTCTTCAGTTCTCATTATACCTGTATTGCTTAAACCCTAACTAAAAAAAAAATTAGTCATTGGAAACGGGATATATGTGAGTGATTGAGTGAGACTGAGTAGGTTAAAATAGTTGGGAATAAAGCAGCTAACTAAATCAGTTGTCACAAGGTGGTCTTGTGTTTGCGGCAACATTAAACCACCTCTTTTCCTTTTAACTGTGCTAATATAGATAAACGGAAGCCTAACTAGGAGAGAGACTTACCATCTTGGATTACGTTTCAACACACATCTACCATAAAATACCGTAAACTACTTTTGGTAAACAATCAAGAGTTTCTATAGCATATACCCCTCATGTCGGCTTTGTTACTCTCTCCCTCTATCTATCAAGATGAATCGGTCTGCTGTGAATCCTAATCACAATCAGCTAAATCCCGTAGTTCCTCACAAACACAACATTTCTAAAGCTTAAAGGTCTTTGAAGAATAAAGAGGACAAGTAAGTGAGGAAAATCCTCCCTCTCTCTCTCCTTCCTCTGAGATTTCTATAAATATAAACTCTCTATTTACTCCAGACATATTCAACAGGAAGATTTTTATTCCCAGCAGGAAAGACCTCAATTTGCCAAAGTCCAATCTCTGGAGGGAAGGGAATGGAAAAGCAGAACAATCAACGTTTTTTTCTGTCTGACTGCAGCATCTGTATTAAATGGTTAAAGTGGAGGGTAGGCAGATGATGACGGACAAATTTGCTGCAGGAAAAGCATTTGCATAGCATGCACATACAGCCAAGGTTAGCACATGACAACTAAGGACAGCGAGAGAAGGAGAAGAAATGACATAAGCACACAGTCTATTCCTGTTGTCATTCATATTTCCCATAATCCCTTTATGGATGCGGCAAGATCTTTATGCATGTTCACAGGGAAGGGTGCTCACTTGCAAGTTTCAGCCCATAAATCACCACTAAAGCACAGACTCGCACACGCCCCATATATATTATTCATCTGCCTTCAAGGCATAAAGACCCTATTTTAGAAAGATTTTACTAATCACCAACCAGCAATAAAACCTGAAATGGGCAGAAATGGGAAAAAAGATTTCAGCTGTAATTCCCTTCAGTAATCAGGTTATTATGATGGTCAGCTGGCATGGTGGAGCACCTTGTCCCTTACCATAAGGAGAGATGCAAAAAAGTTGCTGAATGTTATAATGCTTGAAATGTGATGGCACCGAGTCAATAGACACCTGCCATATTGTCTGAATATGAATAATTACAAGGCATCATGTAATGTTTGTGGTCTTAAAAAAATCTGTTTAATGTACATTTTATTTATGTCTGAATGATGAAAAAGATTAAAACTACTAAGAGCGAACCCTTGTAATCCCTTACAGAACAGAGACTTGCAGATTTGAATGCAGAAAACAACATTCCTCTTATTTTTTTTATAATTTTTTTATAAATTAAATAACATACAGAGATAAGAATGACCATATTGTACAGACCAGTACTGTACTGTGTTTTAATATTGTGTTTTTATTAGTATTAGTGTTTAAAACTGCAGGCACAGTATCTAAACTATTGTGTGATAACGATAATGTCTAATCACCGTGCATTTTGAAGAACGTCCTCTGTCATAAAAAGCAATACGGAAACTAAACACACAAATTAATTAATTCATTGTCTTAACCACTTAAGTCAGGCTCGTGAAAGAGCCGGTGCCACAGTGACACAGGGCTCTACACAACCCTATACAGGGAACATACACTCACACACTTATGCACACACTGACACACTAAGGGGCACATTTGGAAACACCAATTAACCTAACCTAACCTAAAGATGTCTTTGGAATGAGGGCGGAAACTGGAGTACCTGAAGAAAACCCACACAGCAAGAACATGCACACTGCACAGAGTCAGCGTCACTGACATATAAATAGCAGAAATGAAAGGCAGATGAAACAGGACGATATGGAGAGTTATGATCCATAGAATGTACAAGACAAAAGGATAAAGCAGGAGAATGAAGTGGCTTCAGATGCCCTTACGTCTTCAGCTGTTCTGGGTTAGTAGTTCTTGATACAATCCTATGCTTATTGTATAAACTTATACAACTTCAGACTCTTTGAGGCTCAAATTTGTCTTGATTTTGCTCAACATTGGTGGAAAAGACACATAAAAGCATGTCTGGAGAACATACAAATTCCAGTCAATGGTGATCAAGAGAAATGGGAGGCTCCCAGATCCAAATTTCAATTGTCACAGCAAAGGGTCTGAATACTGAATATAGGTTTTTTCCACTATAATTTTTCTTTTTGTTTTCGCTTTATAGGATATTGAGTGCAGATTAATCAGGTAATGCATCACTTGGTATAAAAAATAAATGTAAAGAAATGTGAAACTATGTTTATTTAAAATATAGCTTTTTCCTCTCTCATCTGTATTGTGAATGCCATGCTACTATTCTACTAATCGTTATTGCCCAAAATCCTTGATTTGTGGAGGCTGGCTATAATTCAAGGCAAGACACAATGTAGTGTGGCAGCTGAGAGGTCTGTCTCACCTCGGATTTTGCAATCCCATTAAAACTGAACTGAGCGTGGGGAGTAAGTGTGTGCCTGTGACTCTTTGTGTGAATATCACCAAGACCTCTTATTGCATGTCATCACCTTCCATGGAATAGGTAATTTATTTCCTATATGTGTATAACATATGCTTGTTACTATCAATAAAACTTCAATAAAAAATACTTGAGAGGCAGACACTAGCTCTCTCACAATAATAAGTGCGTATGAGAGCCCAAGTACTGGGGATGATCTGAAATAGAGTCATTTGAAAAAGTAACGGGTTCCGCCTTGGTCAAGCACACATCTTTCCATCAAGTGATAATACAAATCTGGCTTAAATCCTATACACAGACCACACCAAAACATAGGCCATAGAAAACATAGGCAACGAATGCATTAAGAATATGATATTAAATATAAAAAAAGATACATTAATAATTTAATCTATTAGAGGTCCATATATGTGTTTAACTACCAAAAAACATTGTAAGAACAGTACAAGATCTCAGAAAACAAGAAAACTACAACAACCTGAAACTTGCCTAATGCAGGTTTGTGTCTAGAAAAATTTTTTTTAATGGCATTTCTGTCAAAGAAAACATTAAGAACAGAATTAAGTTTATGGTAAGGAATGTATCTTATGTACCGTTAAGCATGGGGGTGGATGTGTCATGGTGTGGGAACTCTTTTAAGCTGCTGCTACTGGTGAGATGCTTTACCCTGAAAACAGCATCAATGAATGCTTTGGAGTATAGGTAAATATTGCGGAAAGGACTTTCGATCCCATATTATTTTACAACAAAACAATGTTCACTCTATGAGAACCATGAGGGGGTGGCATGAGGACAAGTCTAAAATCAGGATCAAGATCAGACTCAGAGTCCAGATTTGAACCACACTAAGAACATTTGGTCTCATTTTAAGCACAACCTATCAAATATTTTACTGAGTAGAACATTGAGCCTTCTTTCTGTAAAAAGCTGCCTGCAGATTTGCCCTCAAGATTTAAACTTATTATTTGTTGTTCTGTTGATTTTTTGCTACTTTCCTTATCAAGTATTACCTGTTGTGACCATTAAAAGATCATATATTGCAATTTTCTGAATTTGATCTCCTTATAAATCAGTTCTACATAAAACACTACATGTATATGCTATAAAACGCTAATACTCTTCAGGCTAACTTATTAAGGAAAATAAATCATGCTAGATATAATGTATGGCAGAAATAATCTAACAAGCTTCTTGTTCAATTGACTATTCATTCACTGTTTACCTGTGTGTATGGCATTGTTTTTAAATAATATTGTGCTAAAGGCCATATTTAGATTTGTTGTTTTAGCAATTGTATAATGACCTTATATAACATACTGTTGATGATTAGACCCATAAATTATAACCTGTTACCCTTCCAAAAAAAGACATTTCTTGCCACTAGCCTTCCTGTCACTCCCCCAGGCGTTTCTAGCAGCCTTACAGCTCCTATCATGCTAGCACCACCGTCTGAACTCTGATCACTCACTTATTACACACACCTGGGACTCATTTTCTCATTATTTATACTCCCTCCTTGTTCTGTTTCGTCGTGAAGTCACGTGGTTGCTACCTAGCGCCTTGTTACCTAGCTCCCTGGTCTATGTTTATTTTTGTATTTTAGTTTATTACATTTCCGTTCCCCGTCCACGCTCTGTCTCATTTCCTGGACTTTGTTTTATGCCACGTACCGATCCTGGGACTTATACTGCCTTGTTTTTGCCAGTCGTTTTGAATAAATCTCTGCCTGCAACTGTACGCTGTGTGTCTCTGCTACTACCAACCCACGTTTCAGTAGACTTTGCCAGCTGGGTCAGAGCGACTGCAGAACCCACGCTGACCCATGCTGAACTCTTGCAGAGCTTCGCGGCCATCTTGTGGAGGTACCCAAGCTGTTTGGCAGCTGATGGCCGGTTCATTGATTTAGTTTTTGTCTGTTTTCTGTTCGTCCCACATCCTTCATTGTAGTAAGGTTCACAGTTTACTTTTATGTTCTCGTTTATTCCTTTTGCGTTGTTCCATTGATCTTAGTTCTGTTTTCATTTCCCTTTCTTGTTTATTTTACTTCCTTTTAAGATTCGGCTCTTGCGCATTTTTTGATGCAGGCAACATTAGTTTTGGTTGGACTCTCGGCTCCCAGACCGTTTTTGTTAATTTTCGGCTCCCAGGCTGTTTTTTGGGGATCCTCGGCTCTCAGGCCGTTCTTGTAGACCCTCGGCTCCCAGGCTGTCTCTGCTACTCCCCCAAGTGTTACACTTCCAAAAAGACCATTCTTGATCAAACCTCATTGGATTGTAGATTTGGACTTTGGACTTGGCTCAAGTGTAAGAGGGGACCACACTAAATTCTTGCCACTGTTGCCCATGGAAGCTGTTTTAGAAGCATGCAAATTTCCTGGCTTTTCTGGTTGTATTTTAAGAGATATTTATATCTATGTTTTCATAACACTGGTAAAACAGTGGTATAGCTAATATAATGGTGGCTTCAGACTTTTACTGTATATGCTTGTAAGAAGAAGTTATGGTTTTTAGCATTTTATTTTGCATTTGAACACACTGTTTTTAAAACTTTCACACCCCATAAACTGGCAATGCAAATTATAAAATGGCAAAATGTAAACAAAGACCTCTAGCATCGATCTAATGCTCGATCAATCCACAGAGCAGTACGTGGTGACATTAATTCCCACATCCCATTACTTCAAGGCTGATGTTATTACCCAGATCAAAATGGGAGCACAGCAGTGAGCAAAAAGGGGTTTAACACAGTTCACAATGTGAGCTAAACCCTGTCAGAGTAAATCACGGTGATGAGAAATAGACATCAGTTGCACTACACCTGGCCTCTTCCTATCCCTCACCTTTCTGTCTGAGAATAAGCAGCAAAGAGAGATCAATCAGACCACAAATATGCACTGATCCAGGCAGAAGCATCTCTTTCGTCTTGTAACAGGTGGTAAGAATTTAGTATTTCATCTACATGATAATGTTATTTAATCACTAGTTCACAATACTTTCTTAATTCACTTTTTCTTCATTACACACAGCTATAAAGTATTTTCACTTTACTGCTTCAGCACTTCTTTTCCTCTGGGAAAGTGTACATATGTTGAGTCTGGAAGTAATCTTAATAAGGTCTGTGTCCTTAACTTGTTAATTACTTGATTTAATTTTGCATTTACAGTTACCTTTTTATTCATTAGTCACTTTTCCATGCAAACATTTTGCAAAGTTTATGTGCATTTACGGAATTTTGGAAGAAAAGTGAAATAACTTATGTTTCCATCCACTACAGTAAGGTGGAGATGTAGGCTACCACGATTAATAGTGCTATTGTATCAAGGAAAAATGGAAGACTCTTTACAGGGGTCCCACATAATGAGGGCTGTAATGCATTGTGTGTGTGTGTGCATTGGTTTGTCTGGCAGTACGCATGACACAGCTGCCTTTGAACCACCCACCTCTTCATTCATCTAATTATTTTTTTATCAGCTTAATCATGTACATTTCACCTTAAATCATAATTACAACTTGAATCGTCATTATGTATAAAAAAAACCCTTTCTATCATTTGTGAATTTCCCCAGTGTGGGATTAAAAAAAGATTTATCTTTTCTTATCTTACCTTATCTTGTCTTAATTTGCACCATATATCTACTATATAGTCTGTGGTCACCCAAGATAACCTCCCAAAACATGGTATGCCTCCTTTGCTGCTACACCAGTCTTCACTTCTTTGAGAAGACTGTCTAGATTTAGAGGTTGCACACTAATGTTGGACAATATCATTCATGATTCATTTCAGCAATATTAATGGAGTTTAGGGCATGGCTCTGTGCAAGCCAGTTCTCCATCAAAGCCAACTATTCCTTTTGGTAGGGCAGAAAGTTGATAAATAGACATGTTTGAGAGATAAAAATGCATAAAAGTGTCATGTTGATAGTTATTGAGGCGAGTTTTATACAGTGCATACAGATTTCTGTTCTGACAGTGATGTTGAAAGAAAAGGTCATACATCAGAACAGCCTAGTTATTTCTGAAATCCACCTACAAAAACTCTTATGTGAGTGCCCATGGGAAATTGTACTGCAAGAGAGAGAGAAAGAGAGAGAGATAGAGCAAGAGAGCGAAAGAACTAAGAACTGCATAGATATATTGTAGCAACAAAAGTGAGAAAGTGCAAGAACATCTATTTCCCACTTTTTCATCCTAAAACTTCTGCTTTCCTCTCCACTGACTCTGACTTCATACCCATATTTTTTGCTTTCAGACCATAATGAGCAACATCTTGTGCTATTCAACTTGAATTATCAATTTTGCTCCCTCCTACTTCTCTCACAAAAGCATTAGAACTCACTGAAGCATAGAAATTTGCCATTGGTAGAAGTGAATCTGGCTGTGTTTGATGGATTATTTTGCACAATTTGTGACAGAGCTTACAATAATTAAAGCAGTACCTCTGCTTTAATGTCACTGGCCTTTTATCAGCAAGGCTGAATCACACAGACATGTACACATGCATTCACACACACACACACACACACACACACACACACACACACACACACACACACACACACACACACACACACAC
>JAUZST010019576.1:0-32896 GCA_034779995.1 Parotocinclus haroldoi
TGTGTATAAATGTACATATACATATGAATATGTATATTTGCTCATTTATTCTTAAATGCTAACACATTCTGTATCTTTAAATATTTTTTCCCACATGTTCATATCAGAACCAGAAGCTGAAGTAGAAGGTAAATTAGCAATTGTTTACCTTCTATTGCTTTTTTGTCACACAAGTCAGAATCTTTTGCTTAGGGTTTAAATATTCACTTTACACTATACATTTTTCTTCCTTGTGTGTAAAAGGAATTACATAGTACTCTTTCACACATTTGTCTTTCAGTTTAAATTAGTCCAATATTAATCAAATGTCATATCTTAAATCCATTCTTTATGTTTTTCTGTCAGAACCAGAAGCTGAACCAGAAGGTAACATTACAGGGTTCTCTTTTATTTTTTATTTTTTTTTGCAAATCGCCCACAGGAGGTTTTGTAGAGGTGTTTAGATTATATACTTCAAATAGAAACCTTGTGTTGTTATTGCTTTTTTAACAGTTTTGTAGTACCACCACCAAAACAACCTCTGAGTTTTGGTACCTTAAGAAAAGATATTTTAGAATATGTAGCATGCTGATTTGATGCATGTAGGTCAAAGATGCACAACAAAAGTTTGCTCAGTTATTCTGCATCACTAATGTGCAAAATCATTAAGAATGAAGAGTGTCGTCACCAGTCAGAACATCGGGGTGCCACTAATTGAGTCCAAAAGTAAACATGATACAGACGTGTGAATCTTGCAAGGTCATAAAATGATTTGTAGTACTAAATGAATCCTGTCGTAGATGTTGAGTCTAATGATGGCAAAAATGCCACAGTTTAGTTGAGTTTTCCTGTGTGTGCCATATTGTTTTATAATATGTAAATTGTTATTTATTCTACATAATAGCACCTGCTGAAGAAGAAACAACAGGTAATTTATTTTATGAATTATATTGCTTATAGACACAATCATCTTATAGGTCTGCTTACTGCAATCCAAGCCCCACAGAATCATGAGTCCTGGTTTAGAGAGTTCTGGTACTATCCATCTGATTTACCCACCACGCACTTTCATCTTCCAAATTAAATCACAGATTTAGATCTGAGAAAAGAAATACAGTGTTGCTTGAAAGCTTGTGAACCTGTAACCTCTATATATACTGTTCATAAAAATTAGGGGACACTTCAAAATGAAGTGGTTAAATATCCTCTAAATTTTGTGAGTAGTGTATATATATATATAAACTCAACAAATTGTGTTTTATGATTTAGATTATCCTATATTTTTTCTATTGCTAATTTTAATAATAATTTTAAGAATAATTTGTTATTTATTTTAAAAGAGTTTTGCTATAATTTAATATACATTTAGTATTTACTTAATTTACATCTAGGCCGCCCATGAGGGATGGGTCCCATGTTGAGTTTTGGCCTCCCAAGGTTTTTCCTTGCCACTGTCGCCCTAGGCTTACTCAACTTGGGATTGGCCTTGTACTACTGTAAAGCTGCTTTGAGACAATGTTACATTGTAAAAGGCGCTATATATCAAATTTAATTTAATTTAATTGACGTGGACATTATCAGATTTTCACACAATTGCCAAAATTAAATAAAGAGAACCAAATTATAAATAAATAACAATAAATTAGGCTCACAAAACAATTTGATATGTATTATAAACAAAGTTTCTGTAATGTCATGGTTTGGGCCTGAACAATTAATTCTGAATTTCACAAGCATATTTTAAATGAAAACACTGTTCTGTATCAAGTCACCTTGCAGGTCTGATCAAAAGAAATGTGCAGTTGCAGTCATTACTGCAAATGGCGGCCATATCAGATACTACCAGATGAAATAAATAGTCAACTATTTTTGAATATGAATACTGAATAGCATTTTAGGTCATATCCATGCTGTTGATATAAATGCTAAACATTCCTGAACTTTCAAAACGTGGCTGTACTAGCATTTTACTAGTCTTTCCATGTTTTAAAGTGACAAAGTATCAAGATTTTACTATTTATTACATAACTAGTAATAATAAATGTAGTTTATGATAATGGTTGATTTGTGTAGAATGTTATTTTGCACACTAATGCTATCAATACTAATTTTAACTTCAATCATTTTAATTATTCCAAATTTTAACTAATTTAACTTCTATCATATCTTTTAGATGAGCTGAAACCAAAGCCAAAGTAATACTTTATATTTAATTTAATTATTTTAAAACTTTCCACAGCAATATGTCTTTAAAAAAGCAAAAACAAAAAAAACATTTTTTTCAGGATGTTTGTGCCAAATATTGCCGCTCCAAAGATTCCAGAAGGAGACAAAGTGGACTTTGATGTGAGTTATATTACTTCTTTCACTCACTCACTCACTCACTCACTTTCTATTCTTGTTCAATCTGTTAAGGGGGCGTCCTGGGAATCTGACGAGACTTGCCAAATCCCCAGGATCCCCACAAGATTTTAGCCCAAAATGCAAGATCCAAAGACAGACTACAATTTTTAAAAAAAAACATAAGGGGGTTTATTAAACAAACACAAAATCTGGTCAGGCAAAAATGACAACATAATAGGGGAGGATCCCCAAGTCCGGCGACTCATCAAAGCAGGTCTTGACCGGAATCCGGGGCCCACAGCTGGCAGCTATTGGAGAGATCTAACCTGGCCTTGGGGAACGCCGAGCCACCGTCAAGGGACCAGATGACAACTGTCCCAGAAGGGGTGACCCGATGGAGTCCAATACTCTATACTCAATATAGAGCAAGGGCCTCACGGCTGTTGGGGTGATCCAACATGGCCTCGGGGGATGCCCAGCCATCATGGAGGCACGGGAATGAGGTAGATCCATTTGGGCCACCGACAGAAGCCCATAGCAGGTGGTGCCGGAAATTCTTGTAAGGGTGAGAGCAGAGAATACAAAGCGGCTTGGGAACCGTGAGTCCAAAAACGGTCTGGGAGCCATGAGTCCAAAAACAGCCTGGGAGCAGTGAGTCGAAAAACGGCTAGGGGGCCATGGGTCCAAAACCATCTAGGGAGCTATGAGTGCAAAAGAACAAAAACCCAAAACTGCCATAACCAAACGAAGGAGGGAAAAGGGAAAGAAAATGAAAACTAGTCCTGGTCACAGAGAAGGTAGGCGTAGAGCGGTCAAATGTCCTCAAGGTCATGAAGTCCTAACGGTGTGAGAGCTGGGAGTCAGAAGCAGCGCAGGGGCCAGGAGTCACAGAACGGCATACGGGCTGCAAGTCACAGAACAGTGTAGGAGACGTGAGTCACAGAGTGGCGTAGGGGTTGCCAGTCACAGAACGGCGTAGGAGCCTCGAGTCACAGAACGGCATAGGAGCCACAAGTCACAGAACTGCATAGGAGCCTCGAGTCACAGAACGGCATAGGAGCCACAAGTCACAGAACTGCATAGGAGTCGCGAGTCACAGAACGATGTAGGAGCCACAAGTCACAGAACTACATAGGAGTTGCGAGTCACAGAACGGTGTAGGAGCCACGAGTGACGGTAGTCAACAAGAGAACTGATACAATGAGCCGGCGAACACATAAATAATCAACACCTAATCAAAGAAACTGAAAACAGGTGCACAAAATAAAGGGGGCATAACAGTGACAGGAAATAAACAAGCCAATAGATCGCCGCGGAAACCAAAACAACTGAAAGAAGCAACAAAATATCAATTCAGAGAGGTGAGATTTAAGTGTCTTTTTTCATGTTTCCCAAAATATCACATTTTAATAACTAATATTTACTTATTAACGTCAACTGGCCATCATGGCTCAATAGCAGCCCTAAAGCTAAGCGCCTGCTTTTGCCATAGCTCCTCACGTATGTTATTCCCATTTCAGAATTGTCTTTTGTTATAAATGTACCTCTTTTGTGCATATGTACAACAGGACATCCACAGGAAACGTCAGGAGAAAGATTTGTCTGAGCTGCAGTCTCTGATTGAGGCTCACTTCATCCAGAGGAAGAAGGATGAGGAGGAGCTGATTGCTCTAGTTAACAGGATTGTATGTCATCTACAAGATCTTCACAAGTATGTAATAGGCAGTCATAACTAATCAGAAGCTAATTCCAAACGTATCGACGTGCAGGAGAAGCGTCGTGCAGAGAGAGCAGAACAACACAGGATCCGTGCAGAAAAGGAAAAGGAAAGACAGGCCCGTTTGGCGGTGAGTCATCCAATTATATCCAACCATTCAGTAAATATGGATGTAAACATAGAAAACATTACATTTACAAATGAGCCAATCATTTGCTTTTACACAGGAGGAGAAGGAGAGGAGAGAGCAAGAGGAACAAAGAAAGAAGCAGGATGAGGACGCAAAGAAGAAGAAAGCCCTCACCAACATGACACATTCATATGGAGGAATTCAGCAAAAGGTCAGGACTCAAGTAATAATTGAGTGAATCTATAGAGCACACATATTAAGCATAATTAATATGTAATACTGTAGTTCTGATACCTGAAATCAATGTACCAATCTGAAAATCCATTGTGCCAGGAATTGCCTATGGCCTATTAGAAAATACTGGAATATATTACAATAAGTATTATTAAAGTAAACAATTGATATAGATTGTTAAAAATAACATGAAAATATAATATTATAAATAGAATACACACACACACATATATATATTATTTAATATATAAGCTATTTAATAAATAGCTCCTATTCCTTTCAATGTTTGTTTGTTAACTTTATTTAAGGTTGCATCAGTTTCAGTAGCTATATTCATGACGGACACAAGTTTATATATTGGTCATGGGCATAAAAATTTAAGTCACTCACTTAAGAAATGTAGATTGCATAATGGACTTTTTAGGGTCCACACACATAGACAGGGAGTCGGACCCAAGTGCAGAAAGCAGGGCTGTACAGTGAATAAGGGAGTGCATATGTGAGCTTTCACTCTTCACAATAAATTGGTTTTAATGCATATATACATGCAAATGCATACATACAAATGAGTGGTAATATGTATGTATGGATAGAGATGTATACAGTAAATGGGCGTGAAGTAGGTGGGATGGAAAATATAACATAAAATACAAAACGTGCTATATAATATAAATATAGGGCATTAGGGTGGAAATGAGAATGATCCACTAGAACACGTATAGAAGAAAAAAATGTAAGAACCATGCAGTGTACTACCTTACCACCAAAGGGTCAGTCATTATATGCAAACATGATTGTCTCTGCCTGAAGGAGGGGTGGCCAATTGCGGGATAATC
Source organism: Parotocinclus haroldoi (assembly GCA_034779995.1). NCBI lineage: Eukaryota > Metazoa > Chordata > Actinopteri > Siluriformes > Loricariidae > Parotocinclus > Parotocinclus haroldoi. The sequence continues at coordinate 5,240 of JAUZST010019576.1, forward strand.
TCTTAACATCAACCCTGTGCTGGAACTAATGTCTTAAACTCATTTCATGTCCCATCCATTGATACGTCACTCACCCACAAGAAACTGTGAAGTGAGAAACAAGAAGACAAGAGTTTAGTCCAGTAATTTATATATATATACATATTAAATTTTTTCTTACATGCTTCACCTCATAACCATTCAGTCTAAAAACATTTGTAATATGAATGTGAGATATTTTATCTAGTTTATTTCCTTTCATTTGAAGTATGTTGCAGGTTTTACTTGAGGATTTTTTTCTTGACAGATGGAGGGTCGTAAAGGAGCAAAGAAACAAACAGAGAGAGAGAAGAAGAGAAAGATCCTGGCTGAGAGAAGGAAGCCACTCAATATCGACCATATGTCTGAGGATAAATTGAAGTAAGCCTTTTCTTTCTGACACACAGTACATCACAGCATTCATCTCCACACAAACCCAGTTCCCTCAGATCATGGATAGGCTAACTCAGTGGAGCTGAGAGATTTCAGATCAAGTTTGAGTTCTGAAAATATCCAGCGTCTGAGTGTATTTCATTCCACAGAGAGAAGGCCAACGAACTCTGGCAGTGGATGATGGAGCTGGAGGCTGAAAAGTTTGACCTCAGCGAGAAACTTAAGAGACAGAAATATGATGTAAGTTCTCTGCCAGTCTTATGTGGCATGGCCTACATTTAAAACATTTGAACTCTGAAGACTATGACTGAGATTATATGTTTTTTGCTCCGGTGGATTGTGGCATGTTTGATGACAGGTCTGCATAGAATACAAAAAAATGCACCCTAGTTCTCAAGAGAATCTACGGAATCATATGTGTCTCATTCAACCAATTTCCTTGTGTAATTTAAAAAAATAATGGAACACAAAATTCACATATAATGGAGGCTTGAGGACAGTTATTGATTGACAGAAATACTATATCTTGGAATGGGTCAGGCTCTAGAAAGTTTCTTACCATGATCAATTTTAACCAATTCCATTATACATATATTAATACTAATAAAATGAAACAAAATACATAAATACAGACATACCTGCCTTTTTAGGTTAATTTAAACAAAGACCTGATCATAAAAATAGTTATGAAAAATATGTGAACAATTGTAGATCCTGGTTTTAAAAGGTGATAACACCTGACATAGTCCAACCTTTCGGGCAGATGTTTTTCAGTGATTGTAAAAGTTATTGTAGAAATCTGGCAGGAATTTCTATATCACAATTGAAAATCTTAAAATCTTGCTCATCATTCTTTTTAATTTGGAATAGGTAGGCATCAAGCAGATACAAATATCTACTTGGGAGCAAAGGGGGAACTTTTTGCACTCGTGCCCTGTGGTGAATTTGTTACCCCATCCTGTGTGCACTTCTGCTTAAAACCACTGAGTATCAGGATAGGTTCCAGCAACTCCTGTGACCATGACTGAAACAAGCTGGTGAAAACTTGAACAGTACGATATCTGCATAAAAACATCTTATCAGTACTTCCGAATGACAATCTCATGACTGAGTTATATATGAAGATGTATATTTCATATGCACTGTGCCAAGGTCTGGACCATGTCACTATTGATTTTGTTGTTTTAGCAATGGTGTATTGACCATATATAATTAGTTCATTACAACCAGAAAATACATGAAATGTTTATGCTGTATTAAAACTAAAAAGGAGAAAGGAGAACATGTTGAAAAGGCATGAATATCATCTATCCATCCAAAAATCGATTATCTTCCGCTTAATCCCCCTGGGGTCATGTGCCAGCCAGTGCACACTCAGCAACTCTGGGAATAAGGGCAGGAAAAAACCTAGATGATGCTCCAATCCATCGTATGGCACACGCAGTCACACACTAAGGGCCATTTTAGAGACACCAATTAGCCTAACACATATGTCTCTGGACTGTGGGAGGAAACTGGAATACCCGGAGTAAACCCATGCAGGCATGGAGAGGACATGCAGACTCTGGGATTGAACCCGGGATGTTTTTGCTGTGAGGCAGTGGTCCTACCCACTGATCCACTGTGCTGCCACATGAAGCTCAGACAGGAAAAATAGTATGGGTTTCACATTTTTGGTTCCAGTCATTGAAAATATATTATATATGGCAAATGTACCATTGCTAAAACAGCAAATCTAATGGTGGGCTAAGCCTGTTGCACATAACTGTATATTTACAGGCTCAACATGTGCACTTGGTTATGATTACCATGTTTTTTCTCATTAGAGGGAACTCTTGTAGTTATTATTGGTCTTATATAATGCATTAGTCAGATTAGTAGATTTTGATTGAAAACTATTAAGCATTTCTTTAAGGATTTCATGTTGACAACAACAAATGTTAAAATTAAATGTTAAATGTTAAATGTTAAAATTGATATTTTTGCTAATATGACAAACTTTTATCACCCTATGCGCCACCACTCAAACCATTCTGTAGTCATGCACACAGGCCTTTATGGAGTGCCTTTTTAAAATTGTCACTTGCTTGCAGATGGCCCTTCTCCAGTCCAGAATCAATGAACAACAAAAGTTGTAAGTAGTTGGTGGTGAGGATGGTAACCTCACTGTTATGTAGCTTGCTCACAGCAACTGGTCAGACTTATTTTCAGTCTGGAGGCTCACTGGGTTTTGGATAGCAGTGAAAGGCAGGTGACTCGCAGGGTTCTCACATGGACGTCCTCTGATCCGCAGGCTCCCGCTTCGCTGCTCTCTGCAATACGTTTGTCTTTTTGTGCTTAGCAAAGCTTCCATATGTGTCCTTTTCAGATCACTCAGCTTCTGGCTCGAGTCCAGGATCACCAGAGGTAAGTCACATGTCACACATCATTTTCCCCCAGTATCAAAGGGTCTTTGGTTGACAGCAAGAAAAAAAAGCGTACAGTACTTTACTTATAGTTGTGAAATTCCATATTTCGATTGATGAAGTACTTTAATTGACCTGTAGAACCAAAATTTTAATAGCCAGACCTTTTGGCACTGATAGATGACCAGAGAAGCAAGCTTGGTGCATGAGGTCCAGCTCAATCCCAAACTAGGTGGCATCAAAGGGGAAAACACTTAGGATTATGGTCAATTTAGATTAAATATAAGCCAAATTCAGTGTCTCATTTACAACCTTACAGCAATCTCAATCATTTAGACAGGGACACTTTAGCTCATATTAACCCTAGTTCAAGTATACTTCCAAGTCACAGCTATAATCCCTATGGAGATTATAATGATTACAGAAGTTTTGGCACGGAACCTTCCAGTGTAACGGTAAGTGTAATGTAACTGACTAATCTGCTGATGATAAAATACAAACACTTTTTGCACAAATATACTGCCCACAACAATTAGGGTATACATCAATATGAAATATCCCATGATGAACTATCCCCTAATATCTGTGAGCAGTGTACATGGTCTGCATAACTTCAAACTGTTCTTGCATGTACACCTTTCTTGTGTGTTGTGTGGATAATATCTAATGCTAACACCTTGAACTTTATTTCCACATATTCCTAAATTGTTTTGCTTCTGATATTTTGCCAAGGTATACCTACCTTGTTCCTATAAAAACTGGAAATATATTTGAAATGTCCTTAATGCTGAGTCAAAAAAACTGCTCACATAAAATAAAATTATATAAGCAAAATGCTGTACTGTATATGGACAATGCAAAAACGCATGCTACACTGGTGCTAGACCGTGAAGCAATGGAAGAAAGTTGTCTGGCCAGATGAGCCCCATTTTCTTCATCATGCACTGTGGAAAGAAGACAAGCAAGGTTAGGCAGAGTGGTGAGCTGGGTAATATTCGGCTTCAAAACCCTCGGTCTGGGCATTTTTGATGTATAGCACCTACCAAAACATTATGTACCAAGTGGCTATATACACAATCACTGACAAATAAAGCATCCAGATGGAAATGCCAGAATGCTTCAAAACTTGACATACAGTGTGGTTACAAGTGTGGTCTGATTAGACATTAGACATTGGGTCTTGCCACAAGGGGGTGCAAACTGCTAAGGTAAAACTGCTTTCCCCACTGCTCTATAAAAACGCTATCAGACACTAGTTTTTGGTAGCGATCCTCTTGGTGAGAGATTGTTAAGAGCTAAACACGTCTCTATGACACATTTGCCTACAGCTGGGCCTGTAGGTCTTCCACACTATTGCTTTGCAGAAGTTGGCATTTCAGCTGGACTCATAAATGCACAACTGGTGATAATTCTGGTGACTGGGCAGGCCTAGGAAGTGTTGTAATCTGGCAGGAAAATATCTTGGAAACCCTTGCTGTATGTGGGAGAGCATTAAACTTCTGAAAAATGCCAGTTGGAAGCCCTGCCATGAGAGGGAACACATGAACACATAGCCATTAGCTGTTACTGTCCCCTGTATCACCACTAGAGGTCCTCGACTCTCATATGCAATTGCTCTCCAGCTCATCAAACCAGCAGTTGGGGCAGCACATGCCACAAGGCTGTGACGACAAATTTTCTTATTATAGGTACCTGAAAATGGTTTGCGCATATGCATAAGGCAATTTGTCAAAATAATCATCCTACTTTTCTCAGTCCATTAATGATTCCCCCTCAAAATGTATTTGAATGCACGAGGCATTTCTAGCAGTCTCTGATTACATCCAAGACGTATTAGTATGAAGTTTTCCCCTAAACTTATTTGCTGCTACAATGGCCTCTTCTTAAGGGGCTTCCCACTAGATTTTGAAACTTGACTGTGAGGTATCCCTCTGATGTTAGCCAAGTTCTCAATAAAAGTTGGCAGAACAATTAATTGAAAGTTGGTTAACTGACTTGTTGGAAGCAGAAACCTAGAAATGTCATACTGAGAACCACTGGGTTATTCAGTATAACCCTTTCTGCTGCCACTATTTATCTGTTGAGAATCCAGAAATTTATGCTTTATATTATGAATGTGCTACAAGTGAGTGTTGCTGAAATTTGCTCAGAGTTCAAATATTAGAAAGAGATGTCCACAAGCTTTGTCTATATAGTGTAGATAGAAAGATTATGACGTGTCTTTTTTAATGACTCAACCTGTCACTCATATTTGTCGATATATAATATGTCGATAATTGTCGATATATAATTCATTAATTCATTCGTTGTATTATCGACCTACCCTAGTCAGGGTCACAGGAGAGAGGGATTACATTGTACATTGCATTATACAGTAACAACCCCAGACAATGCCGATCCATTGCCACACACACTGATTCTATTATTTGTAATAAAAATGATTTTGATCATTCTAGAAAAATGCAAAATAGAAGCATTTTCCAGAATAGTCTCAGATGTTTAACTCTCACTGAGTATATATAGTCTATATATATAACTGAACTTTACCTTCTAAGATTCTTAATTGGCACTTTATCTTGATTTCATCTGAAGCCATTAATGGACGTAAATGGCATTCCTAATGGTCTCTTACCCTCTTTATTCATCTTATTCACTGAGCACTAGAACATACAGCAGTAAGATATTAGAGAATGTGCACACCATGTACATGCATACACGTGCACAAGCATGTGATGTTACAAGTGAATTATGAGACCGTTTGTTAGCAAACCCCACCCAGTATGCTGAAAACAGGCAGATAGCAGGACCAATCCTCTGTATTCTTCTGTATTCAACAACAGTAGAAATGGGCAATCTGTTGTAGGATTTCTTTTAACCTGGATCATCATTCACAACATTTATTAAATTTTTTTCGCATGTTGGTATTTAACAATAATTTGTACCAAAACAGAGCAAATAAATTTCTCTACTAAAAAAATATGGCTATTCTTTATATTCCACTAGAAACAGAAATAGCAGATTATCTGAACCTTTTTAAACAAACTTGCAAACAAACAAACTGTAAATATTGCCAAGACATTATAGTTGTCCATGAATAATAATAATAATAATAATAATAATAATAATAATAATAATAATAATAATAATAATAATAATAATACACTGCTCACAAAATGTAGGGTATATTTTATTAAGGAATATTGAAATACCCTCTAATTTTTGTGAGCAGTATATCTACCATTTTGTTAATATTTTTCTTACACTGCAATTGCACTGCAGGACTCCCACAGGGAGTGTGTTAGTACTGGTGGCACTGGTATAAGCGAATAAGACACAGCAGTGCCACTGGAGAGTTTAAATACTTCCATGTCACTGCTGAAGAAAGTTCACCATCCACAAATATCCAGAAAGTAACGTCCTGTGGGAATCGTCTTGTGAATACTGAAGAAGAACTAGCACATGACTAGCACAAATGTAACAGTTGAGCTGCTATCTCTACATCTACAAAGTAAACCAACAAGGTAGGTGTGTCTAATAGAGCAGACAGTGAGCAGTGCGTGACCAGTAGTGTTTAAAATATCAGTGCTGCAATGTTTCTGATCCACTCATACCAGTGTAACACACTAACATGCCCCCACCACCAATGTCATTGCAGTGAAAGATTAGTAATTATAGTAATTATTAATAATTTATAATGAAATAATAGAAATATTTCTTTATTACTGATGAAAGCATTCTATTCTGTTAGGGATGCTTCTTTTCTTCGTTAGTGTTTTTTGTTTGTTCAGATCAATCTGTAGGGGCCAACTTCAACTTTTCTAAATGTCCATATATCATGTGTAAATATATATATTTATGAAGATAAACTTGCCATGATTTTTGTTCACGAAAGAAGTGTTGTATTAGGAATAAATATTTAAATATGTGTGTTTTTACTTCCATACAGTGCCAAAGGCCGTGGCAAGGGCAAGGTGGGCGGCCGGCTGAGGTAAACATGCAGCAACACAAGATGTACCAGAAACCCAGACTAAATCTGTGTCATCTGAAGATCTTCAGCAATCTCCCTGATCCACTGCATTGCTTGATTATATGTGTAGCACATAAAAACAGTAAAGAGAACCTTTGTTGTACTGGTTTTGTCATTTGTTTGTTGTCCGCCTTATATTTTGATGTAATCAAAATTTAATACGGAGAGCATTGAATTGGGGATGGATGATGGTTGGGGTATCTTCTCCCCTCTCTCAGATACAGCTGACCTGGTCAGAATTCATCACTGAGGCCTGATCCTATGTCCCTGTAGTGTTTGCTGTACCACCCAGAGACATTATTATTATTTATATATAAATTAGAACCAAATGAATTGCTACTCTTAAACCACTAATAGTTTTGTTTCCCAGCTGTGGTCCACATTTTACCAATTATGCTACATTAACGCATTCTTACAGTTTTTTTCTAACACGTATTTATTTAATACAGACCATAATCGCTGCCAATCTGTGTAATACTTCATAAGCAACCTACATCGACAAAAGTTTACAAGTTACCTATTAAAAAGGCCTTACAAACCCTTATAATTAGTTACTTTGCGTTTATTTCAGCAGTTTCCTATATCTGACCAGTAGATGGTGGTGTTTAGTATGATCATTTTGAAAGCGAATTGATCAAAGCTTGAAAGGCCACTTATACCAGGTAGGTGGATTTTCTACTTTTTCTACTTCTATTAATAGAGTACAGGACAATCGACAACACATTATGTGGCTGTACTCAGGGGCGTAGAACCAAATTCTGGTTGCTATGCACAAGCAGTGCCCATAAAGTCCTAAAAGACCAACACCCCCGAAAGATAACCACGTTTTATCAAGTAGTCTGTTTATTACATAAAAAGAAAAATTACCTTCCACATTTCCACATTAAAGTATAAATATTACTAATTCACTTGTAGATGCACTGCTCAAAATAGGGTATATTTAAAAACATATATAAGCGAAATATAATTGAAAAAAAGAAGTATTTTATTTTACTTAACTAAACAAGATAATCAAAAGAAAAGTCAAAGAATTTGTTTGATTTCGCAAATTAGATGCAAACCTAGTTCGGGTAATTGAGTAGCAAGTGATATATTAATGGAGATGAACAGAAGCATGTTAAACTGGATGGGAGTACCACACATTGACTGTTCAGTAGGGTTTATGATCACTCAAAACACAGAGGACAGGATCAGATTGTCCAGCAGTTCTTGTGGGATCCTCTTTGTATTCATTCTGAAATATCCCCTAAATTTTGCAAGGAGTGTAATTACCAAATATGCACATTTTGGCAGTCCAGCAAAAATGAAGCTCTTTTTATTAAAAAGACAGTGAATTGTAAAACGAAATTATGTCATAATGATGTAATCAATTGTTTTCTGGTAAAACTGACATTTTTAAAATAATGCTCTTTGAGTAATTCCATTAACTGTTAACTGTTAACATTTTGACAGTCATTGTGCAATTATTTTTTATATGTTCCTCTTGGATATAAAACATGCTTTATTTAAGAAAGTGAACCGATTTGATATTGAACTGGGTTTCTTGGGGTTTCAGACTTTGGGTGTATTTTTGCATATTTATAGTACATATATTTAATCAACATAATTTGGTTTTGAGGAGAAAATGGACCATTTGGATAATTTGATTTTACATTTACTTTTAAGGTTAAAAAGGAGGAATGTTGCTCCCCAAAAATCATATGTAATGATTTTCTAAACCACTCTCTTTTCTCTACTTTGTCAAGCTATTAAATCATTAAGAGCGATTAACCCTGGTTATCCAAAGTTAAGCAAATATTATTTTCTATTTCATAATAAGTCGTTATATCGCTCAACATCCAGTAGAGGGCAGCATTACAGTGAGACGCCAAACCAGTAACGAAAGGTGAGGAGTAGTTTGCTCACATCACATCATTAGCACTACTTGCTGTTTTAAAACGAGATAGTAAAAGGATTGAAATAATAATAACACATGCAGTAAACTCGAATATAGTGTAAAGCAATACAGTTATAACACCTAGTATTCAAAATTTTATTAGAAACTCCACAGGTATGCTGCAGTAATGGTGTTTTTAGAGGACATAATCTGTTGGAATGCATTAATGAGCAAAGTATAAGAGGAAGTACCCAAATCATTGACCTCCCTCAACAGTTTCGTTCCCCATAGGTTAATAGTGCTATATACAGGTACACAGTGTATAATTCGAGGGAAACATAGTGAAGGGACTGTGGTGGCCTAGTATTGGACCGGGTACCGGGTCCAGGGTTCAAATCCCACCTCTACCACTGTTGGACAGTGGGCCCTTAACCCACGATTGCATGAATTGTAAGTCACTCTGGATACAAGTGTCTGATAAATGATGTACATGAAGTTTCAAAACTCATTTTTAGCTGCTTTAGAAATCTTGCTGTTAAAGCATTACTAACATGTTCATTTTGACAGACATAAGGAAGTCACTTTGGTATTTCAAACTGTAGCATTATCAGGAGTCACAGTCTACTGACCCTAAACATTAAGGCACTACTGTTATTTACTGCATGTATTTTCTACATTTTTCCACTGGATTTTGCACTGGGTCCCATCTTAGTGTTTAGCTTTTTGCTAACCTGGAATAGATTTATATTGTTTTCCCTTGGAATTCAGATTCAGACCCACTAAACTAATTGTTTTGTTAGCATGATTTTTTAAGCAAGTTTAATTAGTGAAGTAACCAGCACAACAGACATTCAAAATAAGTTTTATTCATACAAAACATTTGTAATGGCAGATCATTTATACAGGTTTCAGCTGGACAAACTCCAATGTTGTGATCATATTAAACAAAATCAAGAAAAACGAGCCGACTGCTCTGTTAAGAAGGAATCTGAAGAACTGATCCCCAGGCATTATAACCGATTTCAAATGGTGCTAGAAGATATGGCGAACTCTAAGCACCAGAAGAAATCAGTCATCGTTTGGTGGGGAGAGAGTGGATAGAAGAGACCTGGGAGAGAAAAGTGGCTTGAGTACTCTGCCATCACTATCCCTTGCAGCAGTGTTCAGGAAAATGAAAAACACTATTGTTTAACACTGTCAATTAGATCTTTGCATGTGTTGTAATATTGCTTTGTGGCATATGGAGCATGAAGTATCTCTTACTGTCCTAAAGTGATTATGTTTTTAAAGGAACCAAAAACAGTGTTCTGAAGAAAAAAAATCCAGTTTGACAGAAGATAATACAGCTATATTGTATACCAACAGTTCTACCTTCAGCACAGGACTTATAAGCATCCCCATATTCAAACTTGATATGAATATGTATTTCATGATACTGCAACATTAATCTAACTAAATTTTCAACACAAACTGTGGTTTCCTTTTACACTCTCCCTTCATAAAAGAATGTGGCAAAATTATTGCACAAAAATCTGTGCTTTTAACTTGTCTTTTGTCTTCACACTCAATAGTTATTCCCTTTTGATACTAAGTTGTCAGAAGTTGAGTTGAGCAGCAGTCTATCACATTAGACAACCACATCAGGGACAAGTTCATGCAGTGCTTCCTGGGACTGCCAGGTATCACGTGGAAACAAAATGGACTATGCAAAATGTACAGTATACTGCCCACTATACATCCAGCGAGTGTCCATTCACTTTTACGGCAGAGGGCTATTATAATAGGATGTACAGATCTGTCTTGTATATATCTTAGTCATGTCTGAATGATAGAACACTGTATGACATAAATGAGAATCACAGTCTTAAAAAGCATAAAAAACAGTTTTAAACAATGGTAATGTCAGGTCAATGTCCTGTTTCATGAAAGAACGTAATGAAATACTTTCCTACATAGCAGATACACTCTATGCTGCACACTTTATAGTTACAAATAAAAAATATGGCATCTTCTTCAAGTGACAAAGCACAGACTCCAAACTACATGCACAACAGTACACATGCTTTCTGTACAACACTCAAAGCTAGTGTATATGTGTGTGTGTGTGTGTGAGAGAGAGAGAGAGAGAGAGAGAGGCTATGTTAAATATTGTATAATAAAATCTTGAATACATTTAAACAATGCAGACAGCTGATTATTAGTCCAGACAGCCTCATTAATAATATATTGTACTGAGCCATGTAATTCCATGTAGTTGACCATTCTTGCTCCATGTGGTAAATCTTTTATCTTTAATACTTGTGCTGCCTTTCTTCTTCAGGAACACTGATTTCAAATGGTGCTAGACACTGAGAATAATACATCTAAACCACCAAATGAAACCAGCATCCGGGAAAAGATTTTCACCAGTCAACGTGTGCTTTGGAAGCAACCAGACAAGGAAGAGCACCAAAAATACTTTCTAGTGTTTCCTGATCTCATGATAGTTCAGTTTTGTCATGATCACAAAGAAGCGTCATCTCTCTAGCTTCTCCGCACACTGACGTAGCACTATACTATACCGTGCACTGTTTATCCATGTCTTAGTGATGCCGGCATGAGTTACAGTCATAGGTGGGTGACATCAACATCTTCAAGAGGGTGCCTGTTAGGAGTCAGAACATATGAGTCACATATTCACAGGCTTTCAGTAAAATGCCACCTAAATAGTATGACCACTTACCTGGGTCTCTGCCGTCAACTGTCGGCAGTTTTCATGTTGACATACTTGCTTTCATGCTGAAAAAGAAGTCACCAAAATGGCTTTGTGACATGCAGTAAGAAAAATTGTCAACTGCATGAATCAGTGATTAACAGCTAAGTGTGACCACTGCATGTCTACTGAAAGGACATAGATTTGCCATGAAATATGAATTACACTTAACTGTGCTTCACAACTGGTTCTCAAATATGCTTGCGCAGGGTAAAGCATCAAGTGACCTTTGTAGCTTTATACAGTTTAAGCAGAGAAGCTACGCCTCTCCATTTGAGGATATGAATACGCGAAACTGGTACAGAACGTACTTGCCAAATGAACCATCCTCGCTTAATAATGTGTCTCTTTGAATCAACATAATTTACCCTGTATCTACATCTGGAGTGACATACAGCTGCCAATGTAAACATAATGCAGTAGACTTGGACATACAATTAAACAAACAAGAACAATGTGCTGCAGCAATAACTCAATAGGACAAACATTAAATATAAAGTAAAACAGAATTTTGTGACAGGAATCCTGGCTGTGTTTTAACGTCATCGAAACTCAATCATGATTTATAAAGCAAACCAGTTGGTTTGAATGTAAATGCCAGCAAAAGTGTTGTTCTTATGTAGCCTGTTAATTAGAAATAACATAATCTGCATGTAAACATTTCACTCACTAATTCATGTCCTTGTTTTCCTAATCTGATTTAGGGTTATAAGGAACTTGGACCTAAGTGAACAACATATGGCGTAACAGCAACTGTACATCTGGTAGGACTTGACAAATGAGATCTCGATCATGAGTCATATTTTTCACAGTCAGTGTTGCACTTCCGTCTACTACTTATATTCTTTAACTATTTCCTTAATGGTCTTATATGTTGAGATTACCTTAAACTATAAATACCAAACCAATCAGGCATCTTAAAAATCACAAAAGTAATCAGAGTATGCTTATAGAGGAGATGCAGAAAGGATTACAGTCCTTATACACCCAATTCCCAATTTCCAGTGCATTTGGTACTGTTCATGGGCATCTGTTTCTCTGTGCACACACACACACACAAACTTTACCCAGCCATCAATGATAAAACACCACTACTGGCTAATCACTGTGTTACATGGTACAGGCAGATGTCATATATAGGTATGCACTATTTAACAAATATTCGATAAACCGTTCACCTTAAAAATAAGGTTTATAAAGTGGTTCACATTCACACTTCAGCTAGATAATCTTTCGTGTTGTTCGTAATACTGTCTATCAATGCTTTTTTGGCTCTTGTCAGGACAATCACACTACCCTCTTTATGTGTTATGGGCTTTCCTTACACATGATCAGAACAGTACATTGCTATAATTACTGTACATCTCCATATATAAAAATGCAGTGGAATTATGAATGTCGTGTAGATGGTAGTATTCCACTAATTTTCAGCATTATCTCTGCAGTTTTCTAGCAAAAAAAAAAAATATTACTTACATTTCTGTAAAAAAGACTATGTGACTGCGGATACTAGGTTTCCTGAAATAAACAGGTATCCTGTGTCTTTTGACTCACCACATAGTCACTGACTATTCACTATACTGTGCACCTATATGTTAAAAATACCTAATAATATGGAAAGTAGTAACATATAAACTAACAAGGGTATAATTCTGGGGAAAAGCCTCAAGATTAGTCCTATGATCTTGGTCTGTATTTCCAACATCTGAATGCAGATTCACCTGCTTTAGAAGCAGGTATTATCAAGGTTTATCAAGCCAACACTGAATGCTGTCTAATGCTGCTGTGAGCACCTCTGTTCACAATGCTAATGAAAATACTGCTTACGATTATGCATGCCACCAGCGATTTACGCCATCAGTCAGCCCACAGTACAGCTGCACACTGCCAGCGAATCCACACTCACTGTAATTGAACTAACTGTTTCTTGTTATGCCACTATACAGTGGGTACGAAAAGTATTCAGACTCCTTTACATTTTTAAGTTGCAATTTCAGTTCAATTTAGTTAAATACTGCACCTAATATCCATGTCATTACAGTTTAATGACGCCCACTTTCACCTTCTAACCACTGTAATTTGCAATTCAATTCAATTGAAATAAGAATTTTTGCTGGTTATGTGAAACAAGCCCAATAGTTATTAGTAGTTAATATACTGTATTTAGCTGCAATATTACTATAAATTGACCAACACTGGAAAATCATTTACCTTGTAATTGTGTAATAAAACAGAAGAGGGCAGTGTTTCAGTCACAGTTAGAGTGCAGGCACATAACCAGCATCAGCCGTTGACAAGCTATGACAGAGCAGTGTAGCATTGCAAACACCCAGACAGACACATCCTACGCTCCAAATGTGTGATTTTGTGTATGAAAAGCCCACCACAGAAGAGTTGTGTTCTCCACTTGGTAATTCGACTTCTTTGCCCATTCTTTCTCAGGACGCAACATTAATCACACACAAATATACTACTGGACTTGCTACACCAATGTTACTACCATAACATACATCACCCTCTTCCTGCTGCCCCACGTTGCACCATATTTTTATGACGTGTCTACAGATCTGGAGTTTATATAACCTCTCTGTTCCTCTTTCTAGCCTCTTAGCGTGGAGGGGTAAACACTTTCCATTTTCTCTGAGTGAGTACAGAATTGACGTGGCTCCTGGAGGGGCTTACACTGTCCAAACTAATGTTTCCGCTCCGACTGGCTTTAAAGTTCCATATTGTCATCCTTACAGCCAAACTTGTAGGACAAATCTAGTCCTAAATTTGAGGAAATGTGTTTAGCAAAAATCTTTGTTGTTTCCCTTAATCAATCACTGCCAGGTAATGCCATGGAGTTCACATCTGCGCATGACATAGTGACAAACATCCTGTACACATCTATCAAATTCCGTATGCTCTGCCACATTTTCAACATACTAATGTCCACAAATGCTTGGGACATGGAAAGGGTAACAGGTGCTAATTTGGCCAGCTGTTCTTACACACTAATAAAATGACACAGTGTGCCTCAAAACATCAGATACTGCGAGCATACAGTGTAATGGTGTAATCTCTATCATTAGCATAAACTTTGTCATTGCAGACTAAACAATGATCAATGTGCAATATTAAGAAAAGTATTGAAAACACACCTTACCACTAAACACACCTTAACCACTAAATCAAAGACTTTCAATCAGTCGCATTGCCACATGCTTATAAAACACCTAGCCATGCGGTCTTTCTTGACAAACATATCTAAAGAGCTCACTGAAAATGAGAGGCGGTACTGTAATAGGATGCCACCATTGTAACAAGTAAGTACATGATATTTCATCCTGCCTAGCTATTCCACAACTGTAGATGATTATTGAAATGTGGAAGTGTTTAGGAACCACAGCAACCCAGTCGCAAGTGGCAAACCATGTAAATTGGCAGATCAGGGTCATCAGGTGCTGAGGGTATGAATCTGTTGATTCATAACTACAGAGATCAAATCCTTCCCTGGCATTAAAATCAATACAAACATTGGCTGGGATTGCATGGCTGAGCAGCTGCATGCAAGCTTTACATCGCCAAGTACAAAGACAAGCGTCAGATGGAGTGTTGTAATGCATGCTGCCACTGGACTCTGGAGCAGTGGAAATGTCTTTAAAATTGTACTTTATTACAGCCTTGATAAGAGCCTTTTACCACTCTGTTCAAACGTACAAGTACAAGCAAAGATGCTAGCTCTGCCGCTCCAGTAACAGTGTACACCAACTAAGACATTAAGTCATATATGTTGCTTTAAGTTTAAAGCTCTTTATACACATGAACTGAACTATGAATTAACGTTAGTCAAAGTACTGTGCTCTTCATGTGTGTGGTTGTCTGTGTCCGCTAAATGTGACTAAAACAGAATCGGTTAAATGAGACTGATCAGCTGATCACCTGGCACAACCGATTATGCTGAAAACTGAATGATAACAGTCACCAGTTGATTGATTGCTTGGATCTCTTGTGTATATCACTTAACTCTACTGGCCAGCCATTACTGTAAACTTTGTATATCCCACCAGTGGAGCAGCAATCAATTGCATTACCTAATGCAAAGTCAGTATGTATCACTTGTCCGTATAGCTGTGTTACTAAAACTACCCGCTGCATTATGGTACAATATACACAGATATTCAGCTTAAATGCAAGTAATACCAAATAGCATCTGGAAGCCAATTGGGATTTTGTTGAAGGACATTCCAAGTGGCTCTGAAATAAAAGACGTGAGTCACAAATGTTGACATCAGCATCATGATTTTTTTATATTGTTTCCAGAAACATCAAGGGGTTGCTATTCCCGGAACATGTTTTACTGGGTGAATCACATTCACCTTTCACTGAACATAGCTCCCAAGATATTTATACCTCCAGCCAATCATAGATAGTGTAGTACAGTGGACAGATGGCAAGAAAGAGTGTGTTAATGAAGATATCCATATTCTCTGAATAGATATGATGGTTTATATCTACTATACCGAGGACAAATATACAGCTAAGTAAGATGGTTAATAAGTGGATGGCTGCTCCACAGGAAGAATTACTCACACTCTTCAGGTCGTCAACTCAAAACCATACAGTTTTAGCGCTGAATACCATTATCAAGCAGCATGTCACTTATCCTGCTGATTTCATACAAGGTGTATCATGGATAGTTTTATCTGGGTTATTACACCACATAAGCACTTGTCTCGGGTGGAATACACTGGTCCCACACTTTGCTGGTTATGATGACCAGCTAAAATCACTGGCTTACAAAAATGAATGCACTGAGATGAAGCACTGAACTTAACATGCTGTCCAATCCTTCTTAATTGACAGTGTCAAAGAGTTAGACAGGGGTAGGAGATTATTTTTTATTATTTGTTATTTTTAAATGGCCCTAATTAGCACTTTCCGGCTGGTGAGACATCAAAGCGTGACACACAGCAGCACAAAGTCTGTTGCTCATTCGCCCTTCACCCCACCACGTATACCCACAGCCACTATCCTTGTGCGTTGTGTTAATAGGAGAAATCGTTATACAGTTCCAGTAGTGAGGAGCGGCATGACTACATGCTTACATTTTAGCTGAAGGGTGTGTAAGCTTAAAAAAGAGAGCATTGAACCGAGGACATTGTTCACCAGACGTATGATGTGACCACCCCTCTCCCCCAACACACGCACACACATTTCTCTGAGAATCAGATCAGATATTACCAGTGACACTGAATGACTCATCTGAAATAAGTGGAGCAAAACTAATTTATTTAAAGCGAATTTCGTCATAGTAAACAAAACACTTATCAACAGAATAAAGCAAGCATGCCAAACCAAACCATAGGAGTCAGGTTCAATCTCAGATTAGAAACTAACTGAGATAGATTAGTATGTTTAAATCCTGTAATGAAGGTTCCGAAAGGCGCAGATTGGACCACAGCATGGGCAAAACTAATACAACCCACCATGACGATAGATTTAATACAGCTATGTGTGTTAGAGGGATGGAGAGCAGCATTAAAGAAATATTGCAGCTGTATTTAACCTCAGCATTATCCAACCATTCTGTAGCAGATTAATGATTATCATGATTAAAATCTTCATCACATTTCCTGGATATTACTAATTACTGAACATTGTTGTTTAGTATTGATAGACTCTGTAAAAACAGAAATATGCCATAGCGATTGTAATCTAATGTAAGATCTAATTTTATAACCTGATTTTCTGTTATTTACTTATTTTTTATATATTTATCTTAACCCTGCTTTTTTCCTTCAAATCAGGCAAAAAGGCAAAACTGTTTAAACTTTTATGTAACCACTTGTGTTATATATTACAGAATTTGCTCTTGTATGTGAAAGCTAATCCTGGTTACTAGGGTGTGTACTAGCAACATCAAAATATAAATCATCAACTTCAAAACAAATATCCAAAAACCACTACACAGCACAACACAGTGTATAAATACACACAGAAGACAGAATCTTACAGCAGATAATCCTCTCGTAAAATACAGATCTAAATAATTTAACATTTGGGATATGTTAGAAGCTCATTTTGAATTATTGGTGAGATAAACAGACATTCACTTTTAACTTTTAGAAGAATGTTAAGTTAATTAAAATGTTAGTTTCATTTACCTTACACTTTAATCTGTAATCTTTCACAGGATGCACTCAAGGACTCTCACATATCTGATCCTGCACACAGCGTATGTGCTCTACTTACACTTCAAATAATGCTATTCAGACATGAATCACAGGTCATATTAACACATTTCAAAATTAGACTCAGGAAACTGAAACCTGGTACCTCAACAAACAAAATAAAAATTAAAAAACACTGTTCCCAGAAATCTTACTTAAATGTAAGATGTTAAATGTTACTGAGTAAATGTAGCATGTTAGTAGAGTATCAGCACATGGTTTATAAAGATCATATAAACAACACAATTAAAATTCTAGCCATTTTATTATGTACACCTTGCTTATATCAGCTTGAACCCTGTTTTGCCTTCAGAACTGATTTAAATATTTGTGGCATAGATTCACCAACGTGCTGGAAATATTCCCCAAAGATTTTGTGTCCATGTCCGTATTGACATTATAGTATCACTTGACTGCTGCGGATTTATCAGCTGCAAGTCCATTATGACAATCTCCCATTGGACCACATCCTAAAAGCTGCTATGCTGGATATAGATCTGGTGAGTGTGGAGGCAATTTGAGCATAGTGAAGGCATCAGAAAAAGTATGAGTCGATTTGAGCTTTGTGCCATTGCATGTAGAAGATGGGTACTCTGTGGTCATCTAGGGATGGACATGGTCAGTAACAATACTAAGGTAGGCTGTGGCATTTAGACAATGCTTAGTTAATGTTACAGGGCAAGAAGTGGGTCAGGAATATACTTAAATTAAGCTACGTTTATTGATGTGTAGCAATTGCCACAAGATTGCACCAGGTGCCATAGGCTCGCTCAATTTGGGATTGGCCTTTTTAAATAATATTGTAAGGCTGCTATGAGACAATGCACCATTGTAAAAAGCGCCATATAAATAAACTTGACTTTAACTTTGACCAGGCAGAAATGACATCGCAGTTCTGCCTCTACCCTGCTACCATGTCATGTCGTAATGCCTATGATTGGGTATTTTGACTTAACTTATCATTAGCTTACCTTATCATTATCAGTAAAAAGCTGGCTTAATGTTCTAAAATAGTCACCTAGGAACACCAAACTCACTGGTCGTAATTAAGTACTCTGCATGACTCACAAACATGATAAATAAACTAAAAAAAAAGAAAATACCTTATTATAAAAATTATGACTTTCCTTTCAGATTAAGTGTTCTTCATTTCACCAGTAGAGATTACTTAACTAAATAACTGAGAGAAGTTGGTCCTTGTTTGAGTACATTACGACATGTAAAGTTTTGTTCACATTATTTATTTTAGTCCCGGCTAACGCAGCACTTGCATTAGGAGACCATAGTCAGTCAAAGAAGTGATGCTTGGTGCTCAGGTGTCTTGCCATTTCAGAGGTGAAACGTCATTTAGAACAGATTGGCTTTCCACACATACTGACTTTAGAATTTTCTCTGAAATTGAAGCTGATATACAAGCTGCAATAGCAGATTGTATAATCTGATCACATGATACACCAGTCCGTGCAGATAGATGCTTCCTTAACCCATTAAAAACCAGGTGCTTTAACTCGCCTACTGATGGGATGGAATGGGATGCAGGTGGACAGAAACAAAGTAAAAAATGTTCAGAAAAAAATTTGGCAGGTAATCTGGATGTGCAATGATTTCTTAAAGCATAAAAAACCTTGGTATGAAACACGAAGCAGAATAAAAATTCTATATTATTAACGGGTACCCGGTTCTAGAACATTTGAAACCGGTTACAAAACGGAACCCCGTTTTGATTGTGTGTGGCGTATTTTGCAGAGATGCTCTTCTGCATACCTCAGTTGTAATGAAAGGAGATACTACATTTCCATCAGCTCAAAGAAGTCCGTCCATTTTCCTCTGACCTCTGGTATCACCAAGGCATTTCTACCTAGATAGTATGTTATCTATTTATAATATTACTAATCACATTTACTATTGTATTTAGGATAGTCCAAAAAGAGCTTTAAAAACCATCTCATTGCATCCTCACACTCAAGGTATAGGCGTCATTTTATCCAAGTAATACTCACAATGTGCAGTCACTACAAAAACTTTATTTGTGCGTGATCTTCCAGAGAATTTCAAACATCTGGCTGGTCCCTTTCATGTGTTTACAGGAAGAGGCTAACCTCTGGCCCAGTTTTGCTCACGTGGTGTAGCACAGCCACAGGAGAACAAAGGTTTTGTGGCAGATACAGATAAACTGCACTTAACTTTAGGGGAGTTCCAAAATTAGAACCAGAGAAGTTCCCGGGAAATCACAGCAGTACTAAGAAACAGAAGATAGACACTTGCAGAGGAAAGAGAGTCAGAGAGAGGAAGAGCAACAAAGAAAGACTTAGCGTCTTAATATAAGAAAGTTAGCGTCTGTGCAGGGCAGGATTAAATGGTCAGACAACACCAGACAGGCTTCAGTCTCTCTTTTCAAATGCTGTTAACTCCTAAGTGGACACAGCCTTTAATCTGCAGGTCCACAAAGTTGTAGCTAAAAGGTAGTAATGTGTTACACATATTAATGTAGATATATGACAGGCACAATACAGACATGCTGGCCATAGGATGCAAATGGCCGTAAGGTGACAGCTGACAACTTCTATACTGACTTCAACCATATTCAACATATGTGGGTAAATGGAAATGCTCACTGTAGGCCTTGACCCTTGTATTTAATATTATGCTTATTTATCATTGGCCATATGCTTATGTTAACATATACATACAGTGGGGCAAAAAAGTATTTAGTCAGCCACTGATTGTGTAAGTTCTCCTACTTAAAAATATGAGAGAGATCTGTAATTTTCATCATATTTACACTTCAACTATGATAGGCAAAATAAAAAAAAAATTAAAAACAGGAAATAGAGATGTTTTGGGGGTTGCTGCTGGGCAACATGGACTTTCAACTCCCTCCACAACTTTTCTATGGGGTTGAGGTCTGGATACTGGCTGGGTCACTCTAGGACCTTGAAATATTTTACGAAGCCACTCCTTCGTTGCCCGAATGGTGTCTTTGGGTTCATTGCCATACTGGAAGAACCAGCCATGTTCTATTTTCAATGCGCTTACTGATAGAAGGAGGTTTGGGCTTAAAATCTCATGTATACATGCCCCTTTTCATTATTCCCTTAACACGGATCTATCGTCATGTCCCCTTTGCAGAAAAATAACCCCAAAGCATGATGTTTCCACCCATGCTTCACAGTAGGTATGGTGTTCTTGGGATGCATTCTTCTTCCTCCAACCACAACGAGTTAAGTTTTTAACAAAAACTTCTGTGTTGGTTTTATCTGACCACATGATATTCTCCAAATCCTCTTCAGGATCATCCATATGCTCTCTGGCAAACTTCAGACGGGCCTCGACATGTACTGGCTTAAGCAGGATTTGAGTCCTACTATAATCGAGGAAGATTATGAATGGTCTTGTATGTCTTCCATTTTCTTACAGTTGCTCCCACAGTTGATTCATTTACATCAACCTGCTTGCCTATTGTGCATTCATTATTCCCAGCCTGGTGCAAGTCTACAATTTTCTTCCCGGTGGCCTTTGTCCCTGTTTGAGGCTGTGCACAGGCATCTTTTAAACAAATAATTATGTAAAACAGGTTTGCGGGTGACCAAATACTTATTTTCTATAACTTACAATTAAATACTTGTTTTCTATAACTTACAAATAAATTATTACAATGAAAAAAATCTCACAATGTGATTTAATTTTGTCTCTTATAGTTGAAGCGTAACAAAGATGAAAATTGCAGGCCTCTCTCATCTTTCTAAGTAGAAGAACTTGGCTGACTAAATACTTTTTGCCCCACTGTATATAGCTGGAATGTGTGGACTATGCCTGATGTCAAGATATATTTCTGAAGAATGATAAAAAGGATATGATGCAGGCTGAGTCATATTAAACAGTTTCAAATGGCAGTATTTCAATTGGCACTCTCCCTCTCTCCCTCACACTCTCTCCTGCTTGCTCTCTCATGCTCTTGCTCCTCCTCTCTTGCCCTGTGTGTGTGTGTGTGTGTGTGTGTGTATGTGTGTGAGTGAGTTAGCTTGTAAGTTTGGTCACCGCTGAAGGTATTACATATAATCTGTGGATTACACTTACAAGTTACAAATTACATTCTCCATAGGTCTTATATATTGCTTATATCCCTGACTTAGTTCCTCAGAATGAAAGCAGTCAAGTTATTACTAGATCCATAAGCAAATATTTAACTATCTGTTGTAATTCCATGAAAGGGCAAACATCTTGTGTAACAAACGTAGCTGCAGGTGCTGGAACTAGCTAGATGTGGGTGACATATGATTCGAAGTGACTCATGTGTAAGCTGCCAGCCCATTCCCAAGTTTACAAATCAAATTTCGCTCAATCTCTCTTCCTTTACACATTTCTGTTTATCTTTTCTTTTTCAGTCCAGAAAATTGCTTCTTCTCAGTCAAGCTTCAGCTAGTAGATAGATAAGAACACCAACCTCTGATAATGATTAACTAATACAAATGAGAGAGAGAGAAGACTTTTAAGACTTGGCTGCATGTGTGTAGTAGCCAGCCTTGCAAATTTGTGAGGGCTGTCGGCATCACATGTAATGCTCCCTCTGATACAGAAGAAATTCATCAGTCCTCACTCCTCTGGCACAGGGCCAGGACAGCTTCCCAAAACTTGAAGGAACCATGAATAAAATGGGGCTTACCGTAAACACTTCTTCCTGGAATACTGACTTACCACATGCCGGATGAGTGTACTGGACAACAATAAAGTTGACGTTAGCAGCTAGAGAAATTGAATATTGCATGGAAAGAGCAGTTTATGAGTGTGGGTACAGGATATGCATTTAATGGTTAACAACTTCAGTTTATTTAATACTGTCAGATGCTGGGACTGAAATACAAAAAGGAACAGAAACAGCCTGCTGTCTTTGCCTCATGCAAATATAGTTTTGAAGACATCATGAAACTACTTGAATGTAGTGGGAAATCAAAGGGCTGCTGGTAATGCAAGACTTATTAGGAGCAGTAAGTTATCTGCCACCATGGTGCAGATAATGATGTGATAATTAAAGTGTTCAAAACTGCTTATAATTGCTGTATTCACTTGTTGTCAAAAACAAGATGAGAACCATTTTCCAGTGCAGCACAGCACAATAATCTATAGCCACCAATTGTCATCACTCACCTAACCCATCTAGTTGTGTCTGTCTGCTTTACATTTCATAGAGTGATTAATTTCTCCAAAAGCCATTCATCTGCTTCAAATTCCCAAGTATCTAAAGATCACGCCAATATCTTTATTTACATGTTCATATTCTGTACAATACAAAAAGCTCTCGAAGTGCAAAACAGTGAAGCCACTATGTGAGAAAAAGAGAGATAGACTCCTTAATATAACTAACTACCTTCTAAATATGGACATTATTTACTATTTATTTTTCTCTTTTAAAAGTGTCTAAGTTTGTGTTACAGTTTTAGAATTAAAATTAGGAAACTTGTTTACAGAAATATACATTAATTGGTCACTTTATTAGATACAGCTTGCTAGTAGCAGGTTGGACCCCTTTTGCCTTCAGAATACCATTAATTATTTGTGGTATAGATTCCACAAGGTACTGGAAATGCTTCATATATTTCAATATGCTTCATACTGATATTATAGGATGACACAGCTGCTCCAGATTTGTCGGCTACACATCCATGTCTTCCGTTCCACCACATCCCAAAGCTATTGAATTGAGATCTGGTGACCATCTGAGTAGATTCAGAGATGTTCTTTTGCATACCTTAGCTGCAATTAGTTTTGTTTTTTTAGTTAATGTTGCCTTTCTATAAGGTCGAACCAGTCTGGACATTCCCCTCTGACCTCAGGCATCAATAAGCCATTTTAACTTGACTATGAATATATTTTCTATATTACTATACATTTGATTTATTTGACTTAACATTTGTAATGTTCTCTGTAAATCCCTGTAGCTCCTTAGCAATTTATTAAATAGTTTAGCACCAACAACCATGCCACTTCTACACAACCTAATTACCTCTGTACATCATGATGCTCAGTTTGAACTTCAGCAAGTCATCTTGATCATGGCTACATCATTATATGCATTCAGTTGCTTGCCATGTGATTGGCTGGTTAGATTATTGGCATTAATCAGTTAAGATTTGCCAGATAATTAGAACAAATTAACTATTTGAGTTAACATTTGAGGTAGATCAGACTAGTCACAGACCTCCATCTCTTGTCTAAATACAGCTCTTCTTTTTAGTTCAGTTTTGCAATTATTTTAAGGATTTTCTAAACTTTAGATTCAAGTTAATTGATCCAAAAAAGTAAAAGATAAATCCCTCTTTGTGTAAAACAGTAACTAAAGGTTTCACAAGTACACCTGGGACTTGTGCCCACCAAGAATGGCACCAAACACATAGTTCACTGTCCAATGTGTTGCAACACATTATATATCAAAGTCACTTTGATTTTCCATCATCACACACAAGATGCGTATTTCTGAGAACACTAAGGTCTAAGCTAATCCTGATGGAACATTCAGTAATTTGGCTACATTCCATGCCAAAAACATCCAGAACAGAACATTCAATCATGTCCAGCAAATATTTTGGTGTATTTTCTTCTAACCGACCACAATAGCGGAACCTGGTGTGTCTATGGCCTAAGATAAATCCTGTCAGTCCTAACAACAAAAAGAAAAAACGGCAAAAAAAACCATATGTGTTCCTGACCTAAATACTGCAAATAACATATGGTGAGTCTAAATGTGCACTGGTGTAGTAAAAATAGAGCAAATTATGTCAAATTACATATCTAATTTCTCATTTGGAAAACTGTTGCTACACACAGGAGGTGACAGAGAAACAGTTGTGACACTACCAAGGCTGTATCTTATTGACTATCACTGATGAACATGAAACAAATTTCACACTTTTTTAACGCAACTACACTGCCACTTTAATGCTGGTTGGCGACATCAGAAATGTATCAATATTGTACTATCTGCTTATCATTATTTTACCTTTCTCTGGTTAGGTAGCATTTCTAAGTTTGTGATATGGAATGCAGAAAATAGGCATACCATGGTCATAATAGGAAGGGCATAGTCAACAACAATACAGGTACTAATGTGCTGTGGGTTCAGACATGCTCTTCTGCATACCTTGATGGTAATGCGTGGTTATTTGAGTTACTGTTTCCATTTAGTTCAAACCATTTCCATTTCCTCTGGCATAAACAAGGTATTTTTGCCAAAAGAACTGCCCCTACCAGATAGTTTCTCTTTTTTCTTTTTTCAAGAAAATCCCAGTAGTTAAGCAGTTTCTTAACTGCTCAGACCATCTAGCACCAACAACCAAGCCATGTTTAAAGTCAAGAGAACTTTTTTTCCTCATTCTGATGCACAAAACCTGTTAAATGCACCAACTTTGAGACACACTGACCACCAAACTCAGATAGTGGAGTGAAGCTAAAACTGACTGACAGTTAAAACTGATTGTTAGTAGGAGAAAGGTAGGTGTAAATAAAAAAAAATGTCCGGGAACCTTATGATGCAATAATCCAGCCTGTAAAGTGTTCAAAACCTAATCATTGAAACCCATAAACAATGTCTGCCTTGAAGAATACAGCTACAGTTACAATTTCAGCACTTGTACACTGAACAAATAAACACACACACAACCATTCACATTCACTAGACACCCAGTGAATTGACTCATCTTGTTTGTAGTCATACTTTCATGGCTGCTCAAGAATAATACAAAAATCTCATTGAGTATTGTTTTAATTACCCCTTCTGTTCCACAAACATGCTTTCTGTCCCAGTCTTCCTAAAAGCACCATTTAAAAACAACTTAGCACACACAGATACTCACACGCCCACTGCTGTTTACCCTTGAGCACATGGGACTGAGGGGGTGTGGTTCACACAGTGGATGTACGTCAGAGAATAACCTCATTTTTCTCATTGTTCCTAGATTTTATTTTTCCTCTCTATTTTCTCCTCCCTTTCTGCATCTCTTCTCTCCTATAGCTGTTTTTATTTTGACCACTTCTACCCTGAATAATTCATTTATCATTTATTCATCAAGAAATGTGTGCATACACACACATATACACACACAAACACACCCTAAGCAGGTACAAGGAAAGGCTAAAGCTGGTCATATTCAATTACCTTCCTTATGACGTACTTTCAGCTCTTAATTTCACTCACGTACACCAACACACACACACACACAATTGATGTAGACACACGACTACAAACATTATATCCACTCCTACATCTAATCAAAATCAATAATATAAAAAAGCAAGAAACCTTTTCCCATTATCTATCAGTTGTATAGTCACATACCTCAACTGAATCCATTTTAATTGCCAGAGTGAGACTCAAGTACAACATTCCTAGATGTGTTCCAATCGTCCGACCAAACATTGATCACTCCTCAACTTTTGAGCGTGTTCCTGTGACTCAAGAGTCTGAGAATCTTCACTATCAGATCCAGCAGAGCACCTGCATCCAGCCTGCCAATCAGACTGGACTGGTATAGAGACACAAAGAGAGTGTTTGAGGATATTTCTATAACAGGGTGTGTCTATTTAAGCCCATAAGCATTCACAAGCATCTAATGTCGTAAAAAAAGAACAGAAGCACGCCCATGAAAGAGAATTAGAGAAACATAGCACCAATGTGGAGAGAGCAACCTGACCTCTACCCTTCAGCTTGCCATTTTTATTGAATACACACTTTCATTGATACTAGTGTTGTTTATTCACCAGATATTTCAACAGGGTATTCTTACACACCCAAAATCCTACACTTATTTCCATTGTTAATTGATCCACTTCCATGCCCAAGTTCCTGTGTACCCATGTGAATGCAAAAAATTCAAGGCAATTAAAAAGAGAAAAATTCTAGTCAAGAATTAACTTAAGAAGCAAAATGTAATGGTTCGATTTTGGCTTTAAGGGACTCATTCATGAAACGCAAGCATAATGAATTTGCATGTAAATTGCTTGTAAAATCACTTTTTTTTGTAAATAGCTGCATCCATGAAAATGTTTGTAGTTCCAAAATGTTAGTGAGCATGAGCAAAATTTTGAATACATCAA
Source organism: Parotocinclus haroldoi (assembly GCA_034779995.1). Lineage (NCBI taxonomy): Eukaryota > Metazoa > Chordata > Actinopteri > Siluriformes > Loricariidae > Parotocinclus > Parotocinclus haroldoi. The sequence goes on from JAUZST010019576.1 coordinate 32,013, forward strand.
ACGTCTCATCAAACATGACTGAAATTGAATTAAACTACTGACTTAAGAAGCATATAATACATACAAATAAAAGTAAACAAAATTAAACTCAACAAACACACTGTTTATTAATACAGCCAATTATTCTGAGAAACTCAAGACACTTCTGAAGCGGTGCATCCTTTACTAAAGCCAAACAAATGCATTCCACATTTTTTATTTGAAAATGTTGGACTTTTGATTGCATTATTTTCTGAGCGTGTTATTTATTTCTGTCAAAAAAGCATTTATGCACAACACTGCGTCATAAATGTTCCGCTTGAGTCTAAATTCTCGACTTGATGTAATGTTTATTTTGTTAGTTCTATTTGTTTAGGCAAAGGATGCTTTTCCTAATTTACAAACAATTACTAATATTAGATAATTTAATTTATCAGTGTAAATTTATTAACCAAACAGCATACATAGATGTATATTATTTGCAGTGATGATCTGCATAATAATTATTTTTAGGAATGTGTGAAACTGGCACTAAATCTCTATGCTTAACTTGGTAGAGTAGGTTTCATTTAAAGTTTGGGGGCACACACGGCTCACACCACCCCGTCTAATGTATCAGTTTCAGGTCAAGCTTGGGGGCAGCACAGTGGGTACCACTGCCGCCTTACAGCAAGAAGGTCCTGGGTGGAGTGGCCTGGGTAATTACTGTGTGGAGTCTGCATGCCCTTCCTGTTAGGAGACTCACCGCGGCTTCCCGCCTGCCCCGTCGTCGTTCCAGAGTTGCGTTACCGAACGTTCCTTAATATCATTTATATTCCGTATGTCATTAACTAGGTGATTAGGTTCACCTGGGACACTCATTATTTAAGCGTGAGTCTCAGCGTGCTGCGTTGCCACGTCGTCAC
>JAUZST010019587.1:0-32896 GCA_034779995.1 Parotocinclus haroldoi
ATAATAATAATAATATTTATTATTATTATTATTATTTCCCTTACACATTATCTAGCAGCTTCATCAGGATGCCAAGTTTACTCTTCTGCAGTCCAACAAAGCTTGATCTACAATTGTCTTTTTGGAATGTTAGCAGCCAAGAAATCATTTTCACTTCTAGCTCCAGAAGTTTGCGGTTTTATTTTGTTTATGCATTTCCTATAATTTCTGTATACATTTTAGTAAAAGAGACCAAAGACTTTGCATAGGTCTGTATATCTAAGGCAACAAACCATGCTTGGGTAAATTGCTTGTGCTTGGATTTTCTGTGAAATTATGACTTTTTTAGTGATTACGATACTTCGCCTTTAATGGCATAATATAAATACATTAAATCAACACTGCTTCGTAGGTAACTAATCAGCCACAACTAACAACAGCCACAACAATCCCACAACTAACAGCTAACAGATTCTTTATTCCTCACACCCTCCAGCATGCAGATATTACTCATATTTCTTCCAAGTTGACCTTAAGATCTGAAAATAACATGTGGTGCCTTTGTTCAAAATCAGCTGCCTTAATGTGTGTTGATGTCTATCCTGGTAAGATTTAAAATTTTGCTCATATATTTATAAGAAATGTATTGGGTCTTGGAAAGGCAGTCTAACAAGTCAGGGAATTTAACTTTGGGGTCACAATTAGCACTTACCTATGTCAATTCCTATGTAAAGAATGCACGTGTTACATGTTTATCCATGTTCCTGAGTATCCCAAAGAAAATATTTTGATTTTGATGTATAGTAAAAAAAATACACACGCGAAGTTCTTGGTCAACAACACCTTACCAGGAGAAAACTACAGTAGAATTTGCATCAGCAACAAGCAAAAAGTAATACAACTCTAACAGTGGCCTCAGTCTGCCCTTGAAAAAAGTACATTATTTTAAAAATAATACAAATCTTCCAACAGTGACAAGCCAGCGGTAAACCATGATACGAACCACAAAGCTGCATGACATCCAACAGCTGAGTGCAACCACTGTTCACATAAATACAATTTAAACCATTTGGACTGCTCCAAGAGGAAGGAAATAGCAGAACTCTGCATGCTATGTTAGACCTTTTCCACGATTAGGGTGACAATGTCTGAAAACTGTCTACTTTAACAATACAACATAAGGCAGTCTAATTTACAGTTTTATAGAACACAGTTTGTTACATGTAGGAACGATGCCAGATTCTCTAAACTGGCACATAATTTTCTTCCTCTGTCCACTTGGAGGCCATGCATTTTTGAGCTATTATAATACCAGCCTTGAGGGCACTTCTGGTATACATGTGGCGATGTGGGACAAGTTCCTGTGATGCTTGGCTTGATTCCTGGTCCGTTCCAAGTGTAACATTGTGACAAAATTGGAGTGCAGAGGTAACTTTGCTCCTGTTATAAAAATAGCAATCAATGCTACTTTGACTTTAACAAATAAATAAATAGAATTATTTTTACTTTTTTTTTACTATTCATACATCAGCAGAATTACTGCCTCTTTGGGTGATGTTAGTCAAAATGGTAATGTGGGTTTGGTTTACAAAGGTACAATTACATAAAGAAATTTCAATGGCAAAGTAATTTTTTTTTTATATTTAATATAACCTCGAATAAGCACAAGGATTACTTAAAACCTTCATGGACTTGGAAAGGTATAAATTCTATGATCTGCAGAAACTGAAAAGAAAATTGTTTTTAACAAGGGATGAATTTGGCATTAAAAGAGAGATGATTACACAGGGGGGAAACCCACTGTGATGTTGTGGCTACTTTCTTTATTTTTCTTTTTTTATGAAAGGACTGGTACGACTGTTAGGATGTAAGACATCATGGACACAGAAGTATCGAGAGTTGATTTTCAAAACAACCACACAATTGTTTAAAGCTCCTATAATTATGCTTTTGACGTGGATGTTTCTGGGCCGATTCCCTTTGGTGTGGACAGAAACAGAAAAATATACCATCGAGTTATTTACATGACAGTAAAGTAGACAATGCTGAAAAACTTGGCATGCAGTTGCATTGCAGGCAGATATGGTAACAGGTTCTGCTGCAATTTCCATCAGGATGCTTTATTATTATTATTATTATTATTATTAGTCATTGAGTGCATTTTACCCAGGGTTTTATTAAGATACATTACTACATTCTTCCTTCATGGGTTAGATTTTTCTCATCACAAGTTGGCTGGCAATCATTATGAAGAAATTCAGTTAGACAGAGATAAACACCTGAAAGGGGGAAGGAACTGGGAGTTGATTCTTGGAAGAAAATATGTAAAGCTCTTAAGATTTAAATAGCCCAATGTTCAGCTTAAGAAGAAATGAAGATTTGGGTAACTTTGCCAGAAAAAAAATAAGACAAATGGAGAGGACAGTGAAACTAAATCTATAAATGCCCTCAAACTCTCAGTCTTTCCAGAAATAGAGATGAGAAGCAGCTAGGGTCTAATGAAAAGCAAGAACTGACATTAATTCATGCATCTGGAAACTATCGATGTCAAAGAAGCATGTTCATGAAATTACTAAGACTACTTTTGCCTTGTGACATGGTGAATTAACAAGTTGGAAGTAGCCAGTAGAAGATGAGTAAATTGTACCCATAAAGAGATGCACATAGTCAGCAACAGCTCTCCACAGGCAAGAAATGAAATAAGTGATTGGCATCAACAGGTCAAAAGTGTGCCATGGATTCATACTGTTGGCTCCAAATCTTGACACTTCCATCTACGTACCTCACCAGAAATCTAGATTCATCAGACAAGGCGTTCTTTCCAGGTCGTATATTTTTCTCCACAGTCTAATGGTTGATATGAACTTTGCCTGAGGCTGTTAACCCATATGTGCATTATTTTATGCACTGCACTACTTCCACATCATTGGCTGATTAGATGGCATGAATATGTAAGTGTACAGGTGTTCTTAATAAAATGTTCAGTGAGTGGCTATGAAACTGCCACTCTTTGTGCGGTCTTAATAGGTAACACACAAGTCCAAAAACAAACAACGCTGTCCAACACCTGCTAGTACATGCCTTGACATGGTAAAGCGTAGGCATGTCATCAAGCACTTCGTGCCTCACTGACACAGCTGTCGAATCAGTCTTTTATCAGTCTTTAGTCACTGTAACACTCAAACACAGAGGCCAGAACCACATCCTCCTCTAGATGTTAAGCCATCTTACTCATCTGTTGTAAATAGGAAACAAGATAGGTAATGAATGAGTATTATTGATGTGTGCACTGATTACCTTACTACTTGTTTGCAGCAGATGCCAAGGTCAACTTTATGTGTCATCAATACACCTATTATAGTGCTTGAAGACCTGTAATCAAGAAGCAGGTCAATAAAGACAAAGAAAAATGTTGCCGGAATCGGCAAATTGCATGGTCCAAGCTCTCAGGCCGAACGTTGACCAAGTAGCGTAGCCGAGTGGCCAGTAATTATTACATTGTATGGAGTTGATGGTGGCCATCTTTGTTTTGTAATTTGAATATTGTGTAGTTCTTCACTTGGGGATTAGTGTCCTGATGTAGTCTGCCAAATTACGAAACAAATGGACTTACGGTTTCTGAGATGCAGCGATGTAGCGATTACCCCGCCCCCTTTTTTATCCGCCTTTTTAATCTTATACAACAGACATGCAGAAAGTCTGGTGTAAATCAGATAACATCATACATTACAGATGTGTAATCCATTCAAGATCCACCTTGGTATGATTCATGAAATTGTGTTTTGCATATTACGCAAATTAGCAAAACATCCAAGTGGGTGGAGCTTAGGGGTCAAAAAGTTTTATTTTAGGTCAAGGAGCAAGGAACAGCATGGACCAAAATTTGTATTTGTAGATATCATGGCATAGGAGTGATGAGCATCAACACGTTTGGCTTTGAGTAACAGCAGTAGTTATAGCTACTACCTATAGATAGAGTTTCTAGTGTGTACAACTTGTAAAGGCTGCAAGATTAATTTAATAATAATTTATTAATAATAATAATAATAATAATAATAATATTATAAGAAAGAAAGAAAAAGCCTAATAATAGCCCAATAACAATAGGGTTCCACCGCTTGGACCCCTAATAAAGCATGCTTCGATAACAGAAGTACAATTTGAAAACGGTGAAATGCCAAATCCATGGTCATCCGCTGGTGCTTTGTAAGAGCATGACATACAGCTAATCCTGGTCAGCCAAGATGGCAGCTTTTACCGCCACAGATGGCACACTGCCAGTATAAGACTGCAGAAACAAAGTGACTATAGATCATCAGTACTATAGACATATGCTAATCTGCATACCTAGGACACAGGTAATTGAAGACGCTGGCTCTATTATGGCCACCAAAACAATTTCAAATTACTCTGACAATTGCTGATTTACTTTTCAAACAAATCTCAACATCAAACAAAGTTTCAAATATACTTCAACACTTTTGAACCAGTTGAAAGCCTGTACACCAAATGTCAGACTGTAATAAAAGTCATTTATGAAGCTCTACATATAAATGGCATCAAGTATGCAATTGCCAAAACAAGCCAGGTCCAGTCACATTTTTGGTTGGGGGGGGTCTTTGAGAATGAGCAACAAACGTAGAACAGACTGGTTATCCATTGGTACTTGTAAAGACAGGTGTAATTTCATTCTGTTTAGGGCGCTGCTTAAATATTATTTTGATAAGAATAAGAGCAGTGTGCGCCACTTACAGTATGCACCTATTAACTGGAAGGGTTTTGTAATTCCTACCCTGTAGCGAGGTGCACTGGGTATCAGAAACACGGACAGACTTTTACATGTATTTTTTTTTTTTACCTCTGCTAAGGGTGCCAATAATTCTAGAGCGGATTACATACCTTGATTATACTGGAACAACTGGCAAAAACAGCAGCTGATACTATGCTTCTAGTCTTATAATTGATTCTTGTCGTCTCACAAGTGCTTGTGTCTGTACAAGTGTCTTTATGTAGTTTTATGCTCTGTTCCCAAAAACTGTCACGTTTGATCCACAACTCTTCCCTATCACATGCAAGTGTCATGAATGTCCAATTTGTAGGGCTCATTAATGTTTACATCACTGTACAATAATGTTTAGCCACCATATTTAATACCATTCCCTCCTACGTACTGCCTCTCACACCAAGATGACAGAAGTGGCAATGCAACAAATGCTGAATCTACCCATTTTAAGATGACTTAATTGGCTTCAAGTAATCTAGTACTCTGTGTATCAAATGTTTGGCATACCAAATAATCAATCTTTAACAAAAATAAAATGATTCACAAGGACTGCAGACCAAAAAGCAAGGTCACTACAGTACTGGTTTCCCAAGGCATGACCTTGTACACAAGTTAAGACAAGAGTCATACTAACTAACTAAGAACACTATACTATTGAAGGCACTAACCACAATGTGCCCATGACCTTGTAAACACTCGTCAGGAATATGCTGACATAGTAAACTGCCACAACCAACAGGTACACATGTTGTCATGAGGGTAGATATTGGTGCAGCTGCAGGAGATTGAGACCTCTATGGCTCACAACATTATTCAATAGTGTCTACTCTAATTTGACTTCACAGCTGAATGGCTGTGGCAGATCAGGACATGGTATTTTTTTATCTTGAAAAACAAAACAAATGCTATTGAAGACCTGTGTCCATTTTAAGTAGTTACAGTGTAAGTAATCTAAGCAATGGTGGATACAGTGCATCAAAGGAGAAGCAAGTGTTTTTTTCTTTATTTGGCCATCACTGTCTGGGAGCTGACAGTAAAATAACATGCGTTCAGGGGGAAAAAACATTGTCTGTGGATGCCCTAGGCTCTGTCAACAGCAGGCACTAAAATAATGAGGAGATTTAAGCAAATCCTTCCAATCATGGGTTGTTTAACTTGCATGCCAATCAATGTCTAAATGCATTAACGTGCATCATCAGGGAGGTAGCTTTAAAAGGATTGCACAAGGAGGGGTGGTGGGGATTTGTGGGGGATGTGGTGGCTATGAGTGTGGTTGTTCAGATTTAAAACATGCTCTAATATCATTAACGTTTCCTTTAAAAACTGTCCTGGCCTTTTTTTTCACTGCAGGCACGAGTTTTCTTTACGCAGACATCCTATTTTCCCCATGTGACTGTGGGTAAAACCCAAACCTTGCCAACACGGTTATTTCTGAATTCATATTGTTCCAGGTTTATTAGATATGAAACTCAGGAAGGAATAATACACTGCTCACATAAATTAGGCAATATTTCATTTTTACATATTCCCTAGTTTAATATGACCTAATTTTGTGAGCAGTGTACTAGAGTGTCTATAAAGCACAGAGCAGGAACAATCCTAGACAGGTCAAAACATCATCACAGGGTACATGCATACTACTCTCATTATGTAGACACAAATTAACCCAAGACGCATGAAACTGGAGCACAGGGAGTAAACCCACACAGATACAGGGAGGACATGCAAACTCCACATAGACACGACCCAAACCAATCCACCTGGGGATTTAAAGGCGGTGACGGTGCTACCCACCGTGCCACCTCAGATCCAGTTAAGGAAGGCACACGTATGTTTAGATCCACGTGTTTGATACAGCTGTCTTTTGTTCTTGGTTTTCCATTCTATAACCTTTACTTTGGATTTTTGTTTTCATCTTAAAGTTTGTTGTCATTTCCTCATCCCTCTCCTCTTGCCATTTGGTATGTACAAGTACTTTAATGGGGAAGTTACTGAGCGCTCATCCTCCTGCCTCTCTGGCCATCTTGTCTAATCTCTTTTTGCTTTGGATCCATCTAAAAAGCGACATCCACACAAAAAGTATGTTATATTTGCCTTTCTCTTAGCTCCTTATCCTTTATGAGGATTTTCGTTATTACGGGGTTGTCTATATCCAAGCAGGCTAACACCTGTAAGCAGGTTTAGAGTCCGTACAGACCAGGTGGTTTTTATACTTCTCTTTTTGGAAAAGATTTAGTGCTAGTCATATTGCATGAGCTTCCGCTGTAAAGACTGAACCATAAGTGGGTAATCAGGTACTGTTTTGGTATTTTCTGGAAAAGGCTGCCAGCGTAGCACGTGATTCTCCATTCGATCCACCTGTGAATATTGTTGAGGGGGTGCGTTACTGTTCAAATACCTTCATGGTACTGGAATATGGAAAACTTTACAACTTTGTTCAGAATTTTGTTCTATCACTTTCTGAACAAAAATAGGATTAAATGTTAGCAGAGTTTATCTAAAATGGAAGCTTTTTTTTCCACTGATACAGGAAATGTCCATTTGTATAATTGACCCATATAGGAGCTTCTTAAGCTAAGCAATTAAACAGGTACTAACGCATGTTCAGCTCAGTACATATCCTCTTCTACTGGTTCCAGTAATTTTAGCCACTACGTGGTCAAGATTACTGTAAATCCCACTGGTGCATTAGTGATCAGTACAGACGGCGGTTTAATACATTTATACACAAAGTCTATTAAAAGTGCCTGCATTTCAGATTTATCAAGAAATCCTCCTTTTGCAGCAATGCAGCATTTGACAGATGTTTGGCATTCTAGCTGCTAGCTGATATTTAAGGGAAATTTCATTCCAATCCTGCCCTTTCCATGGAAGCAATAAACATGGCTTGTACGGTGAAGATACAGTTATTTAAAACACAGAATTGGACTGAAAGAATTTGCTTGATTCATTAGAGGGAAGAGAAAAAAAAAAAATCGGTTTCAGCTGTATTTACACAATTGCAAAAGTATCTCCAATAACCGTTCATTACCAACTGCAATGAAGACACACTAAAACCGGTCAGCTTCAGAGATCCTCGGTTTGATTCCTAACCCAGAATCTGTGTGTGGAGTCTGCAGGTTCTCCCTGTGTCTGTGAGGGTTTCCTCTGGGTAACAGAGAAGTGTCTACTGGTCTTATGTCTGCCGGTATCTCATAATGTGAGTGAGTGTCTATATATGTATATGCATATGCCCTAAAAAGGATTGGGGTGATGTCTTAAGGTTGGTTCCTGCCTTACACCACTCAATAGCCTCAGTATGACCTTTACATAAGTGATACAGAGAATGAGTGTACTGCTGAAAGAACGCAGTGGTTCAGCGAAAGTCTCTGACAGCAGGAAGTGGTAATTTCTTATTAAAAGGAAATGAAACTAATTTCTGCTTTGACCAAGAAGGGTCAATCCGGCCAGAAAATCTGGTAGAACATCTGATCTCATTATCCCCAAGACTCAAAGTTTATGCTTTGTTCAGGATGTGCTTTGTGCTAGTTCCCAACTTTGTCTACTATCAGCAGTTTTTTAAGTAGTTCAACCCCCAATCTTTATTTAGCAGAAGAACAAATGCAGTGCAAAGGGTGGTAGCAGACTACACGTTGCTTCAGAAGCAATGGGCTAAATCCTCATGACCGAGTTCTTTACTGGGCTTGGGTTATCTAGTGCAGACAAAAGTAAAGAGTTCAGGAAAGAAAAAAAAAGCTGAGCAGGGTGGGCGCTCCCCCCAACACTCAGTTGTTCTTTTTGTATTCTTAGGTAGCAGTGCCACTTACAAATGACTGACGTCCTGCCACAGGAATCCTGAGAATGCACTAGCAACACAAAAGAGTACCCAAAACTTAGAAGCAGGGGACAAAATCACTCTGTCATTAACAGTGTAAGTGCTTGCTTAGCCCAGTGTCGACCGTTCACTCTACCAGACACAGCCCTTAGATAACTAAGAATCGTCCAAAAATGGAATGTCCAGGAGTTCTACCAATGATACAGTGTCTTGATGTTATATTCAACCAGATAGAATAAAACTAGCCTGTGGTTGCAATGTCGGGAAGCTTATGGGAAAAAAAAAAACAGAAGCAAACAAGCACTGATTCGGAATCCTCGATGCAGAATCAATGCAACTCATGAGCCGAATGAGTCAGCTTGGAAAGCTTGGAAAGAGGCTTAAAAAAATATCCCCAGTAATACAGGGAAAGAACAAGAGCAGCAGGGAAATGGTCAGAAGAAAAATCCAGTGAAGAACAGAAAAGGTCAAAAGGAACCTATGGTATCAGCAAAAGATTGATCAGCAACGCAAATGAAGGAAAACAGCTTAAGCCTAACTGATTGACTGACAGTAACTAATGCCAAGAACAGAAGACGGAAGCATGAATGGATGAAGGCAATCCTTGAGTGTAACCAGAAGCCAGAAGTGACAGGGGGCTAGGAAATTCAGAAATGACAAGGAATTTACTGCCCACCCATTACAACCCTTAAAACGCTTAATTTACCTGTGGACAACTGCAATAAACTGGAGAAGCAGAAGAAAAAAAAATACAGACAAGGGAAAGAAAAGCATGAGAAACATAAAAGCTGATGTTCCTTATAAGCTAAAGTGGTGTCCCTGAGGGAAATTTGTAGAATTACTCAATAGCATGCTATAGGCCAGATATCTGGGAGGAGTGGTGTAGGGGGGAAGCATGTCTTGGCAAGCCAAAAACCCTGCATATTTCAGACACACGCATGGAAATCTAAGAAAGATTACAATTTTTTTTTCTAGGGGAGTCAGACTTGCTTTACGTTAGCTGAGAAGTATGTAGATTACTGTTGGGTTAAAATGGGTCAGCCCAGTGGAAACAAAAGGATTTCTTATTGGAGACAGTCCAGAACATTGGAAAGACACTCAGCAGGTCACTTCATTCATTTCAAAGTGCTATTTGGAAGCTCTAGCCCATTCACTGCAAGTACTGTTCCAAAGTGCCCTAAAGAATGCTACAAAAATGCTGCCAATCAGTACATTTCCCAGTTTACCCAAATGTTTACCCCTGATTCTACACCAACATAGACTCTAATGCAATGGAACACGTATATTTTATGGCATGGCAATTTGGAAGCACCTGGCCTAAATGTCTTAAACCCCAACCTGGCAATATCCTCTAAAAACACTTGTACAACACCTAGTAGCTTCCTCCAACCCCCACCCCCCCCCCACCCCCCACCCCCCACCCAACAAGCCGTCCCCCGTAAAGTCGTAGACATTAAAGCAGTCAGCAATTTCCCCTCAGAACACCTAAAACAAGTGATTATGACATTATGTGAATGTAAGTCAATATTGCCACTGATGACTGGCAGTTCTTGATGCAGAGTCGTCTCCAGGATTACAGATCATGGTTGTTCAGTTTAGGCTTGTACTCTTGTCCTGTTGGACTGGAATTCCTCCAGATCCCTTGGTTCTTGAGCTTAATGACATTACGGAGTGTAGAAGGAGATGCATATAAACATCCCTTGCAATCTTTCTTTGAGGTACATTGTTTTTTTTAAATAGTTTTCTCATGCATTGGCAAACTGGAGATCCTTAAAAGTATCCATTCCTGAATACTGCTTTTGTGCCAAATTACGATTACATTCACATGTTGTTATCACATTATTGTTGTTTTTTTATTAATTATAACTCATTATAATACCTAAAATTCCCCTGACCTCAACTTTTCCAATATGTTGAAGGCCGGCAGAGATGGACGTTCTTTAAAAATAAAGTTTATAAAGAAATATTAAGATTAAGAAATAAAGTTCAGGCAAAACATGAAATATCTTAGGTTTGGAGTGTCTGCAATAAAATAAAAGTCAAATACTGCTGTTTATTTATTTTCTCCAAATTTCCATACTGTTTTGGTTGTTTATTAGTTTTATCTCTTCTGTTGTCATAAATAAGCTTTCATACCATAGGTGTGGATGGAATGTGTGCACTGTTACACACTTAGTATGAACTGAGATGACCAGTAACCTGTCAGTCAGTGGAAACTCTCTTGTCTACCAGAACAGAAGTCATGGGAATTGCTTTCTGTTGCTGCTTAGCAACGATGCTGAGGTTCTTGTCAGAGTACTCAGTGTTTTTCCAACATAAGATTTTTCTTGGTGGCTCGCTTAAAAAAATCCATGTAACTTAATTTGCAAAATTTAATTCAAACCTAGCACTAAACAGCAAGGCACTGAAATTAACCACACTTTTTCTTATAGCTAAAGTTGTGGCCCTGATCAAAATAGTCATTTTAAACCAGACCGACTTGTTTTTATTATTATTATTATTATTGACTATCAAAAAAACAAACAAACAATGTAATAAGGTCTTAAAAACAAATTACAGTCGATTCCAGTTTATCGGACCACATCGTAGTCGTTTTGGTCCTAATTAAATCCCATTAAATAAACATTCCCTATGTTACAAGACGGGACGTGCTATAATTTATGTAACATATTAAATGTTTATTAAACCTTTATTGTGCGATCTACACGTATAGCGAACGTACAAACAATTTACAATGTATAGATACTCAGCATGCAAAGCATTATATTGTAAAAAAACAAGTTCTTACTTAATTCCAGTCAACGTTTGAAGAGCTTATCCAGTGTGATCTGATCCGTTTTAGCAGTGGCTAAGTGACTTTTGGCTTCTTTTTTTTGTAGTAAATGGAAATGTTACTTGTAGGTGGCAGTAGAGGACTGGGGAGAAACTCGAAACTCAAAAAAAAAAATCGAAGAGATATTACATACTGTACACGTTTTGGGTCCAATTAAACGAGATTTTGGACCGAATAAGCGAATAACATTACATGTATATAATAGGATTTGTTTCGGTACTTTAGGATTTGGTCTGAATAAGCGGCTGGTCCCATTAACCGGTGGTCCAATTAACCGGAATTGACTGTAACTTGTAACAACATATCAGTGTTGCACAGGCCAGCAACCCAAGACTGACTTAAGATTTACACAATAAGTGTACAACACTTAACAGACAACACTCTACTTGCTTGCTGCTGGACTTTGCATTTCCATTCCAGATGGAGACTTTTCCTTCCACTCTATGTTGGGCTTACACATACTGTGAATATGCGGAAAGACAACACAATTACCAAATGAAGGAAGCAGTAGTGCTCTCATTGTCTTCCTCCCTACTCAAAATACAAGTTTCAACAATCAAACGGGAAACAGTCAAGGCAGCAATCCAAGGGATTGGGTTTCTTCCGCAACCGTTTGGTTCACGTCCTCTGCATGAGTCAGAGATGACGCCATCCTTCACCACGTCGCTGTTTCATGGCAGGAATGCTTTAAGTTTTATTTAATATAAGAAACAGTTGAGCACAGCAGGACTCCAATTAGTTTACCGCCATCAGCTTAAAACAACTATAAATGACATGAACAAAGCTAGTTTGGCATGGAGAATGCTTATTTTAAGCATATAGCAATACGGTTGATCACCAGAAGTCCATCTTACCCTTTTTGTCATGTGATAAAGTGGGGCAAGTTAATATCTCACAAAACAAAGGCAACACTTTGCATTCAAAAGATATTCCCAGCACCGAAGCAACGTTACCAATCATTCGTTTAAAATGGTCAGAGTGGGGGAGGGATGGGGTGGTCATACCATAACAGTGTCACATAGGGTTAAATATTCTACTCCTGCTGTTAAGCTATTTTGTCACTATTTGTGCCATTAACATCCATCCAATAATAAGCAAGGTCGGCAAAATTATAATAGGAAGTAAACATCTTTGTGCCTGTGAACAAACTTTTTGCAGCAGGATTTTGTCCAACAGCTACACCAATGGATTGTGTCAACAGCTTTGAACAGGAAAATCAATAACAAAGATCCACCTCCGAAAGCAGGATCATTCACTCGAAAGCTCACCACCTTACTGATCAGATGCTGCCTTGTTTGGTAACTCACATTTGGAATAGAGAATTGTTTAAACTCAGCTGATGTGTTTAGATTTTGTTTGTGCCAGTTACTGTGTGTATGACCTTCCACTACGCATTTGTAACTAGCTGTGAAAAAGCATATGTGTATGCACTACTGTAATTAAAATTGCATCACAGTAGTCTAAGAAAGCCGTCAGACTATCTAAATGTTTTAACTGTAACTGCTTTTATCATAGTTCGTCAAAATTGTCCAACCATACAAACTTAATTGAATTCAGGGTCACAGGTATAGGTCCTACCTGGCAGCACAAGGCACAAGGTGGACAGTCAAGCCACCTCTGGACAGGGTACCAGTCACTCACACGGAGCAGATATGCACACACAAGTACCGGGTGGTATAGCGGTTCAACCGGTACACCGCGGTTACATTAGCGTATGGTATGTATGTGTAGCAGAAATACAACTTTAAAAGCTTCAAAGATCTATCAATTTTTTTGCCCCTAGACACACTACGGAACGCTAAGTAGAACGCCATCGCCAAACAGCATGTGGGTTCAGGTAGCAGCATGCCTAGCCAGGTAGCATAAGATATATCACATTATAGAAACAGTCTGTTAACAGTTGGGAAATAACACTGAAATGCATTAGAAAGCAAGCGAGATGCAAAACTAGAAGCCCAATATGAACGCAGTAACTTGAGACTGATTCATAGCAATGATGAACCCACTGAATACCGAGTATATACCGAGTAATGTTTCATGCATTCTGATTTGCGTAATTATTATTACTAATATATTTTATTATATTTACTGCTGACAGTAAACTACAAAACCCATATAAAACTGCTACTGAGCCAAAAAATACCATGATAACGATGAACATGATACGCAATAATACACATATAATGTTATGGACAATTTGTAGACGCCAATAAACCGAACATGCCCATGTGGGAGGAACTCCACACAGATGTGGTGAGAACATACAAACCTCACAAAGGCATTGGCTGGGTCAGGATTACCAGAGCTGATGACATCAGACTACTGCACCACTGTGCTGTAAATCACTTAGGTGCATGTGTTATTAATGTGCCTTAAGCTGGACACAGCGTTAAAGGCCCGTCTAGAATTTAGGCTTATCAAAGTACCAGATCATCTCAGTTCTCAGTATCAATACTTTAGAAAAACACAACTCTTATCTTATCGCACACAAAGGAAGTAATGACACGTTTTACAGTGCCAATAAGCAGCTAGTGAAACCTGCGTTGCACTTAACCTCTAACCATCTGTGATAAAACTGCAACTTCTTTGACTTTAGGTATTATATTAACATGTCTTTATAATATACCAAATTACTGATACATGCCTGCCGTAGGTATGTGGTTAACTGGTCAGGACTAAAAGTATTAGGAGAGCTGGAAAGATTTTGCCGGGACAATTGTGTTGATATTTGCTGGCAAGGGTCCAGTGGAAAAGTGGGAGATAGGGAACGAGCCAAGTGTAAGCAGAGAGGCACTATGATAACCGACTCGAGTAACATCGGAGTGCATTTTAGAAGCCACAAGGTCAGAAAGCCAGTAGTGCCTACAATAAAAGTCTTGAAATTACAGAAATAGAAATGACAAGAGAAAGGACAGTCAACGACTGTGTGCTTAGAAAGTTTAAAAGCAAGAACAAACAACTAGCTGCAGCTTCGCAGGTGACACCTACAATGTTGTTACAACACCCTGCATTGCTTAAAGTCCCCAACCCTCAGGTTCATGACAGAGAGAGAGTCACAGAGAGGCAGAGAACAAATGGAGAAAACAATACTTTGCAACGTTACTGGGTCACTTTAAAAACTCTTGACTGTAATTGGTCACACTTCTTGCGGTCAAAAGGTTATTTGGATTTTCAAATAGACTTTCCTAGAACTGAGTTCGTGACGTGCGCAGATCAGCAAACAGAGAAGAAAATGCAGACGTTAAAAAAAGCAGAAATAATATAACATTAACATTTCGTATTAAAACCAGTGAGCACAATATTAACAGCTAGAGCCCAACTGGCACAAGATCAATGACATATCATCAACATGGAAACTACCTCACTATTTAACTTGGCACAGAGAGGAAAATTTCTCTGACAAACAATGCTGACGAAATTCTCCTCACCAAAATCCATCACGTTCCAAACCATTCTGAGCAATTAAAGTTTACCCAAGGGCATTATATCAGTCAACGTTATACAACTAATACGAGAGTGGACAGCTAAAGACAAGTCAGGCTTCCTGGCACTTCTCAGAGCCCTGCGTCCACACACCACCCCACCCCCCTTTTTTTTTTTTGTCACTGCAGCCTGGTGGCCAGATCCCTTGTTGCACCCCCATGCCCTATAACCTTGCATCACTTAGGGTCTGCTCTGAAAACAAGATTGATTTATCTAAGAATTCACCCCCACCTTTTGGGGCCTCACAGAGTAAACGTGTCATCTTACACGCACAACTCCACATGAGGCAGTTTTCCACACCCACCAGGCACTATAGGACTCATGGCTACAACATGAACTGGCAGTAGCTGGCAAACGCTTGAATCAAGTAGATGCACTATTACTAATATTCTGATTTATGGATCACATTAATGCTTAATATGATCATTACAGGGTCAGTCTCACTTTTGAAAAGAAACTTCCGCTTGTAATATATTAGTTCTATTCTAAAATGGTTGCCTTAAGTTATGAGAAGGATCAAATTTCTGTTGAGCTCCATTCAATTACTAAGCAATAAAGGGAAATGCATATTAAGTTTCTGCACGCGTCGTGGTAAAGGAGCTTGTGTGAATCAGGAAAGCAGGCAGTTATGCCGTCCGGATTTTTCATCTAATTGAGGGTCGCTCTTAGCAGAAAGCTAAGAGAAAAGAGCAAGTTTTATCAGAGGTTGCCTTGCTGCAGCAACCCAGGGCAATTTCAGCTGCAGATTTGTACAAAGCTGACGATGTCAAAGACATGAGTTCAGCTACAGTGCAAAATAAACAGTAAACCATTAGAGAAAGAAAACCATAGAGACAGAATAAATGTCACTCCTCAGGTCAGAAGGCAATCATCATACGCCTGAGGAAATGCTATGGATTTCCCCAGACTAAGACACTGCTAGATTTAAGCCACTGGGACAGCTAGCTGCTGACGTTGATGCGTGAGAAATTAGAAGTCACATTTCCATTGGTACTTGGAATGCAAGGAAGACAAGTGGTCATGTAAACGGCATGCCCACATTTCTCAGTTTGGATTTACACCTAGAAAGCAGATTAATAAATCATTAGGAGATGGACTTGATCCCATTTCTCAGCACACATACAAACTTATTATTACTTGTTATATCTCAGTCTGCGCATGTATGCAAACGTAACCCAGAAAAGGCCAGCAGAATCAAACATGGGTGACAGGTTTGCTCACTAGAGATTTCACTTATTTTAACTTGTTTCTTTATACTCGATTGCTTGTTTCACTTGTGGGATCTGGCAACCGTGGAATTAAACTCTGAAAAGCAGGGCATGCTTGAGGAAATTGAGAACAAATTTGATAATTCTATTGTTAAATTTCAGGGCGATTGTTGGATGGTTGCCCATTAGTAGATATTAGAAGTGCATGTAAACAAATTTGGTGGATTTTCTGCAGTTGTCAGAATATTAGATGAACGTAAAAGCTCTCCATACAGCTGACAGTAATCAACTTGACTGAATCGAATTAAAAACAATAATATTAAGTAATAAAGGTTTAAAGAATCTAGCGTCCACCCTGATCCCAATCTTATACCCAGAAAAGTTATCCTGTTGTGTTTGTTCATTGTCCTATGCATAGCACTGTGAGAAAAGGTGAAAACAAGACGAGACAATGTTTCCTGAAATATCTTAGGGACTACACTTCAACACAGCAAACCACTCTTATTATGACATACAGTTTCAAACACTTAATATCTATTTCAGAAGCCGTGCAGCTGCTGCACTTCTAGGCAGCGAGTCAAATTACTTTTACTCTACTTTGGTTCCTATAGGGACAGTAAGAAATGAACAGTGTTCTTTAACATGCCTAGTATGGCTACTTCATCCTTACCTGGAGTTCACACCATGCTACTTCCACAGTTGTCTCGGTGTCCAAACCTTTGTAGACAGTTTTGAATGAGCCACGTCCAATCTCAATGTCAAACTTTAGGAAGCGTCCATCCGGTGAAGTGCCCACAGCTTTGGTCTCCACCTCCTCATCTTCCTGCACCTTCTTCTCAGCCTCTCTCTGCTCCACTTCCACACGGGCTTTTACAGCCTTCTCCTCTTCACATTTTTCGACAAGACTGGGTGCTATCGCTGACGCCCTGGGAACCGTGGACTGACAAACAACTGATTCCTGAACACATGGGACTTGCTTCTCTATTCCATCAACTCCAGCGAGGCACCGTCCTACAGGAACATCCTCTGCATGCTCTTCCACCACTACTGTTGTGCAGACCTCAGCTGTTTCACTAGGGGCAGAACTCAAAATTAAAGGGCACACAGAGGGCTCACAGTCCGCAAGAGGTGGCGGGATGCAGGCTTTGCTAGGCAGGTCGAGTGCCGTGGCATTGGAATCACAGATGACACTGCGACGGAAGAATCGGTGCTCAGCCGTCTTGAGATCTTTGTCCATAGTGTGGCGACGCTTCCGGACCTCGGCACCAAGCTTCTCCCCAAGCAGAGAGTCTGAGCCTGAGCCATTCACATTCTTTGGCTGTGGAGGAGACAAGAACTCCACTCTATCTTTAGAGTTTTTAGACATCTTCACTTCAAAATATAAAAAAAAATAAATTATAAAGAATAAATTCAAATGTAAACTTTCACATCCACAAAGGGAGACAAATTGTGTGGGTCGAGCTTGGCAAAATAAAAGAGAGCTTTTGAGTTCTTCCAAAAGCCTCTCCTTGTGTTTCGCTTATCAACAGCTGCTGTTGCAATTTGTAGGGTCTGAGCCCAAAAGAGGGGGTGTTCTTTTATAAATGTAAAAGAACAAGATGCAGTCACAGAGAAACAAGCACTGATGGCGACAGATGAGAAGCGTCAAATCCACACCATCCATCCTGCGGTGAACTTGTAAGAGTCCACGCTGAGCATCAGGGACCACAAGAAGGAAGGGTTACAGACTGCTGGCCTTTTAATTGTTGAGCTGCGAGGACAGTCTGGCTTGTGAAACCAACCACAGGTCCAGAGTCACTGCAAAAGAACACAGAATGAGATAGAGTTTAACTGCATGCCTAATTTTAAAACAACATGACCACCAAAATTAGGGTTTGCTATGCAGCTGAACCAAAGGAACAGAAAAGGCTTGTTTTAGGGGGTTTATGGAAACCAATCACAACTTCCAAAAACAGAAACTACAAACACTACACACAGGGTTTTTAAGGTAATATTTAAGCCTCTTGGATTTCAGCTTTGCAGCAGAATCTTAGTCTCACACAAGACCGTTAAATAAGTGGCCTTTAACACAACTGAGGTCAAAGATGGAAACTCACTGACTTTCACACCCATTTAAGCCAATTAAGAATCACAGTCGGGGGTTGGACCAACCGTAAACAGGGTTCCACCACACAACATGCACTTTAAAGACACCAACTGAAGTGTCTCTGGCATGTGGGAAGAAAAACCCACACAAATACACTATGAACATGCAACTTTCACACAGGCCAGGCCTCTTGAGCCATGAGGTGATAGCACATACTGCTTTTTCACTGCACCGCTCTGGACATCAACTGAAGCATGAAAAACTTTTGTAGTCAATGGAAATGTCACTAAAACATACCAATACAGAGGTTGGCTTCTGGGTACACCTTGCAATATTGCACCATAGGTAATGGTTATAGATTGCACGGTGGCACAGTCATCTCACAGCTCAGAGACTCCCCATATCAGTGAGGGTATACTCCGGTTTCCTCACAAATTCCAAAGGCATGCATTAAGTTAACTTGTCACTCTAAATTGGCCCATGACTAGTGTGTTGATATAACCTTGTGTTTGTCCTGAAATTAGCCATTGGTGCTGATGAAATCAGCCAAAGACAACCAAATTCACAGGTTGTGAAGTTTGCTTCCATCTATATGACAAAACTCTGATTCCTGTAGGATATTAATTAGAATATGAAACTGCTAATATATACTTCAGCAATCGAGAATTTAATCATGTAAACCTTATCAGGGTTGTCAGAGTTCTGGTACATAGCCAGTTCGATAGGGAGCAAGCCGGGAACAAACCTAGACATTATGCCAGTCCATTACTGGACTGGCCACTCACACTCACACTCACACTCACACGATATCAATTAACCTACAATAAATATCTTTGGACTGTGGGAAAAACCCAAAGTACGTGGGGTAAACACACACACACACACACACACACACACACACACATACACATACACACAAACACACAAACAATGCAGTCTCCACACAGAAAGGACCCTTTAGAAAAGGGAATCATGCTTGATTGCAGAAGTGCCAATAACTTCACTTCCCACAGTTCTGACAGTCAAACCATGTAACCAGTTAACTTTTTTCCAGCCGCCACTGTTCAAAAAGGGAGGTAGCAACTGACAATTAGAAAAAAAGACTGAAGAAATATCTATAAAACACTAAAGTCGATAATTACAAAACCTTCACATTTATGAACAAGCCCTTTGTAGCAGGTTGAAATGATTGGCCACTGTAATGGGAGATGTGATCCTTTCTCTCATAAAACATAACCTCGCCTTATTTTTTCTTTTCAGTTGTAAAATGATTTCTACTATTAAATAGACTCAGACTCTGCCTGCTTGGAGTATGCATGTCGTCCCCATTACATGTGGGTTTAAGTATTCTGAGTACTCTGATTTCCTTACACATTCCAAAGACATGCATAAGGTTAATTGGTCTGTCTAAATTGGCCCAGTAAGAATGTGCCTGAACCTTGGTCCTGTTGTGAATGTCATTTGATGCTGATTATTATATAAACAAACGAGAATTGATGGAAGAGAACTGAACATGTGCCTGTGGGCTCTTGCCAAATGAAGGCAGAAAGTCCTGCTCCACATGTATATTAACAAACAGCATGTGTGTATTGTATGTAGTTTATGTGTACGTTTTGACATGTCATTACGGCAAGAAGCACAGTTCACTTAAAGGACAGAAGTAATGGGAAATGTGATCCTTTCTCTCATGAAACATAACAACCTCGTCTTATTATTTTCTTTTCAGTTAAAAAGATTTCTGCTGTTAAATACTTGTTCTAAAGCGATGACTGACGACCAGCTGGAATTTCAACGTGTAAATTGGAAATTTACTTCCGGAACCAGAGCTGAAAAAGTAGGTGGTCGCTGCTAAGTCCTATCGCTGTGAGTATAAAAGATTAGCCAATCGTCGAGCAGGAGGCGTGATACAAGCCAATCACAGAACAGAACATGAACCTTGTCGGAATACAGGTGGGGCAAAACACGCAGCGTTAGTGGCTGTGGTGAGCCGCAAGTGGTTCTGCGAGTTGGCCTCATCCACGCCGCATTTGGCTAGTGAGATAACAGTTAAGTTAAATAACTAAAACTATCCAGCCTTCTGGTTAGTTGGTTAATATTCAAATCTATTAATAAAACATCCTATTTGCAGCAAGGTTACTACGTGGTCAGCTTCGCGTTGCTGTATCATGTGCAGTATCAGTGCTACCTTCACTTGCTCCCCTGTTTATCATTTTTGAATTCGTAACTATAAAGGCTTCCCATCGTAATGTACACACAAGACTGCTAGTTAATTAAGCGACTGTGGTCTCTGTGTCCTTCTAAGATTGTAGCAAATTTCTGCAATGCCCAATTACTACCAAACGTAATACACATTCCAGACGGCGTCGCGTGTAAACACCATGATTTGGGTTATTCGAAGAAAATAGATGAAAAACAGAAAACCCAAGACCTAGTAATATTCGCCGACGCCTATGCTAATTACACCAATTAAACTCCTATTTAATAGCAATTACTTAAAGGTCGACGTTTCCAAAAACCTAGAGAGCAATTGAAGGGAGCATTGTACTATAGCGCTGCAGTAGCCAGTGATGTAAACGTGAGATCAGATCGCTGGTTTACATCGGAACAGGCCGATTTAAAAGAAAACCGCTGCAAGTGAAGCACAAAAGTCTACAAAGTGCGAGGTGAACAAGCATCGGACAGGCACAGCCAGTATGCCACCACCAGCTGATCTCTGTAACTAACTATACCCACAAACGTGATCAGGAGAGTGCGATATAAAAAGTGTTTACCTTTCGTATCGTTATATCCATTCTTCTCCCGTAGACCTTAGAAAGCGGCATACAGAGTTCACCAATGCTTTATCACAGTATTGACAGATTATAAATAATACAGTCCATATTATGGGAGCCACTCCATGTCCGAGAAACTGCTCATCAGAAACCGGTATCCTAGTCCTTGTTTCACCCCACTTCCAAACGCTGCCTTTCTACTAAACAATGATACAAGACATCCACCGCAGCTCGTCCCGCACAGGCCAGTCAAGCTATAATCGATAGGTAAACCGGAGTGAATCAAAGGCAGACATGAACACGCGCGCTGTGTCGTCCCGAGCGTCTGTATGCAGCTAGAAGGGAGGTGTGTATACAGCTGCTGTGTTCACCAAGCCCTCTCTCACTTCAGAGCTTCTCCAGTCTGTCACGTTGAGCTGAGGACCTGCCCACCGAGAGGCAGCCAAAAGGCGCCCTCTTTATCCAGAACGGCCTGAGTAGGTCGCCTTTCACACTGGAGTTAAGCAGAGCGTTCACTGCTGCCAGCGCTTAATACCCTACCTGGTGCCTTCACGCTGTAGTTGAGAAGAATAAGGGAGTCTGCGTATTCTGGGTAGGTTTGATAAAAATTTGGTGCCCGCACACTGTAGGTTATCAGGACCTTCAGTGGCTCTGCATACTGTATTTAGGTTAACAGAACATTTGGGTCAGCAAGCGCAGTGGTTTTGTGTGCACATTGTGGAGAAGACATGTAGTACAGTAGTGCCTTCATGCCCTGTAGTAGACTACCATGATCCTCACCATAAAATGGTAAGCGGATGCTTGAGCATTACCTCCTGTCTCCCCTGTCTACTCAAACGTTAAGACTATGAGTGCTGTCCAGGACATCACAGTGATGGGCCAGTGAACTAGTGAGATGCCACCCAAGCCTATTCGAAAATCTGCTTTTTAAAATGTAGATCAGAAACTTTTAAATCGAGATTTCACCTTTTACCAAAATCTCCATATTTGGGCTCTGTCAAGATTTTGTTGCACATTTGCCGTTCATGCAAATGTCGGTTATCACAATGTAGCTTATGCCGTCTATATCTACACTCTATGATACACTATTTAAATAAACAGAGCTTAACGTAGGCGCATGGTACACTGCATTATTGCCAGAGCTAATTCTGAATCAGTTTAATCCTAGCAAACAAAGATGCAGTAGCACCACATTTATTCAAACACACAGCAGTTCATGTCTATTAGCAGGCTTTGGAACTGTAGTTTAGTCAAAGAGTTCTCAACACCTACAAATACCTGTTCCCCTATATTCCAAAAGAAAGCAATAAAACTAAAATAAACTATGTTTAATGAAATACAAATATGAAATTCGTCTCTCATTTCCAGGACTCCCTTTTTATACCGCTTACACAGCACAAGCGGTACACCAGCTTAGATCCCTTTTTGATCCCAACCTCAGACTCTGCCTGCTTAGAGTTTGCATGTCCTCCCCATTACATGTGGGTTTAAGTATTCCGAGTACTCCGATTTCCTTCCACATTCCAAAGACATGCGTAAGGTTAATTGGTCTGTCTAAATTGGCCCAGTAAGAATGTGTCTGAGCCTTGGTCCTGTTGTGAATGTCATTTGATGCTGATTATTATATAAACAAACTGATGGAAAAGAACTGATACAGGGTAGTTATGTAAGACGAAAACACTCAGAAGTTTTGGAATGAACTTGATCATGTCTGCACTGAACATGTGCCTGTGGGCTCTTGCCAAATGAAGGCAGAAATTCCTGCTCCACATGTATATTAACAAACAGCATGTGTGTATTGTATGTAGTTTATGTGTATGTTTTGACATGTCATTACGGCAGGCAGCACAGTTCACTTAAAGGACAGAAGTAATAGTGCTCAACATCCAAACGTCTATATAAGATAAAGGAGCATTAAAAGGCTGTAAACATGTTTTTGTAACATTGTATATATTTACACTATGGGGTTTATTTGACTATCGGGGTGAAATGGTTAAATACATTAATGTGAGATTAATGAGAAATGAAAACTGTGACGGTACACGTTCATCCTTGCACACTTAACTCTTGCAGTCAGCCTACTTTTAAGGCCCTGTAGCTGTAGCTTACAGTAACCACTAGGGGGAGCGTAGTGGGATGTTTTTCTGCCACTTAAAGTCGATAATGCAGTAATGCAATAATGCGTGTTATGGGATATCATTCTACTTTTCAGAGGCTGAAAGAATGCCAGGATTATCCATTACATTAATACATAGAAGAATGGTAGGGGAGGGGATTATCATCTTGCTTATCATGCAGTGTTATCTTTGAGTTAGAATGTCTTGCAAGATTGAACACACAAACAGGACACAGCAGGGTCTACAGGCATTTATGAAAAAAGATAAGATCTACACGAGCTACACATCTTCATTGAGATTGCCAGGTTGCAGTCCTTTCTGCAGTCGAAAAGAGCTTGATCAGCAATGGTCTTTTTTGGAGAGCATCCAAGAAACCACTTTTGGAATGGGAACAGGGTGAAAATTCTAAGACATGCTAAAGTTCACAAAGACCGGCATAAAGATCAGCAGAAGAGAGGATTATGGTGTGCATTATGTTATCGTCGATATAATGATCATTATACCATTGCTAAAACAACAAATGTAATGATGGCAAAATACTTTTGCACAGCTGTATAAATAGATGTACCCAAGATTATATAAGCAGACTGCACATTTTCTTCCTATATAAAATGTTGTTGTTTTTTGCCTACACATCGTTTTGCACACGCCACTTTGTTTAATACGTGCATGCAAGGTTATATAATAACAATTATCTACACATTTCAAGCAACGTGAATGTATGGAAATGTCTGAAAATAAAAATTATTGGGATCATAAAGCTATACCATTATATTCAGCTAAAGGAAATATATGGTCATACAGATCATCTTTCTAGACCTTTCTAGACATCTGTTGCTTTTTGAAATGTAGTCACTTAGTTGGTGACAGATCTTAAGGTTAACTTTCTTACATATCCTGTGATTACAGGGATAAATGTTTCACATTGTGAGCACAAAAGATACGTCCCCTGTCATGACCATCCTTAAGGCTCAGAGTGTTCGTTTCTGTTAAGCTTTCAGCCATCCAAAACAAAGCAAGCGCCTCAGGTACACCCAACTTCTGGCTCTAGTTGTAGTTGTGTAATGAAATGCAGTAGCACACAATGGAATGTATGAGAGTTTATTGCGCTCATGTCAAAAGGATTTGCATGTTCCATACCGGGCAGGTTGAGCAATCTATGAGGCATCCCCCTTAAAGCAATCCAGATGACACATTTTTGTTTTTGTCATGCCTGCTAATTTAAACTTTTGTGAGGCAGAACAATGTGTACAGTACATGCTGTGCTATGTTGAACATGTTCTATAGGTTGTTCTACAGTTTACTGTGTTTACACATGGTGGCTTTAAAGATCCAAAGATCCAATCTTAAATTTTAAATCTTACTAAAGCAATCCCATACTCTTCATCTTTGTGATGTGCATAGATTGACCTCGCTTCTTATTTGTCAGAGACTTGTTACTCAAGCAATGTGCACGTTTGAGTAATTGTTTTGCACGCAACAAGGGCACCAAGATAATGACATACCATTCTTCTACTATCAGTGCAGCTGGGACTTCAGCTAGTGGTCATCGGTGTAGCACAGAAAGGTTCATTATGGGCTAGGAACAGTACTGAATGAGTGACTAGCACATGCTGTCACAGTGGAGCCATTTTTAGTATGCTTCTAACATCAAGGCTGAACATTGGTGTGTCTGGAGATGCTTTCACATGTGCTTTTCTATCTCAGAAATAAGAAAAAAATATTTTTGCGGGGAGACCAAGTACTTATGTACCCAATGCATTTTCTACATTCAACACAGTCCACACCATTCTGGACTTCTGCAAAAAAAAGTGGTTTTTCCCTGTAAAGTGCCCCAATCTGTACAAACATAAGCTTGGTTAAAATACTTGCATCAGGCAGCTGCTGCTGAAAGGCCCCTCTGTCAACCTCTACCCTCCAGTCACCTTTAAGAGCCTCCCAGTTCCTAGTCTTCACCTTGAAATTGCCCTGTTTGAACCTTTGTGCCAGGAAACCTAATTTATAAGCACATAATGGGTTTCAGTTTGTGAGTGAAATTCTTTTGGATACATAATGGGAAGGTATACATTTCTTTATTAAATCATACACCAGGCAGGTAGGCTGGATGTGAATATGCCTGTGTTCGTGATGTTGGTTTTGTACAAGCCAACACAATTTGCATAAAACAATTACAAACATTTCCATACCTCACTGTAGTTCTGGTATGAAACTTTATATAACTACTCAATTCATTCTCTTAACTCTATAAGCACGGTCAGGGTCGTGGAAAAACTGATGCCACAGGGCGCCAGTCCATCGAAGGGCACATTCACACACTAAGAGCACTAAGAAACACCACTTAATCTAGCACACGCCTTTGGGAAACCAGAGTACCCAGAGTAAACCCACGCAGAAATTGGCAGAACTTGCAGACCCCTCACAGAATGGGTCAAATGGGATCAAAACGAGGACCTTTTTGCTGTGAGGCAATGGTGCTACCCACCTAGCTGCTGTGCCAGTCTTAAATGTTTAATTATTTAATTATAAATGAAAGAATCCTGCTGTTGTGATGATGTGGATAGCCATCGTATATGGCAGTCACCCTTAGTTGTGATACAAGGAACACTAATCCCTCAGTGATGTGTGCAGGGCATCCTGCGGCCACACGTTGTCTCTCATGGCAGGGTTTCTAACTGGCATTGCCCAGCAGGATAATGCTTGCCCAACACACAGCAAGGGTTTCCTAGGAATATCTCTGTCAGATTGTAACACTTCTTTGGGCTGACCGGTCACCAGATTTATCACCAATTGATAATTTGTGGAACTAAATAGAATACCAGTTTTGGCAGCTCATGAGTTTAGAGGATCTACAGGCCCAGCTGTAACATCTGTGGGCAATTGTGCCACAGGATATCATAAGGAACCTGTTTGCCTCCATACCCAACTTGTATCCATACTAGCTGTGGTCTAACCAATAACCCCGCAATAAACGTATTATATTATATTATATTATATTATATATATTATATTCTTATTATTCTTATATTATAATCACGGCGTATGACATCAAAACATTCACAAAAATTCGAATTTGCTTCTCAGTGCATTGTATTTGGGTGTGTTATTTCTCAATGAGTATATTTGTTATGTTTCCACAGTGTTATTCAGTCCTGGTCCTAATGGCCTTATGTGGTGCCCTTATTACTCATTTTTTTCTACATCTACACAATAATGTGGCATAGCCTTTAGGTAGTGGAGCTTAACTATTATTCCTGCAGAAGGAAAATTACTACATTACTCAGTTCAGGTACCCAACTGAATGTGTGATTGAATAGCACTGGCATAAAGCTTTGTGAAAGTTAAATATTGCCTTTGGGATATCGTCATACGTTCATAATTGTTCACACACTGTGTATTTACCTCCTCCTCTCCCAAATAATTCACAAATGGCACACAAACTTGGAGGGGGGGTATAGAGGTTAATGTCAGATCTTTAGCATCAGAGAGGCTTCAAACATATATTGAGTTACTCCACTGCCTGTTATAAATCAGTGTTGCAGGTAGATGGTTGTCAGCACAACCCTTTTACCTATAATAAAGAATAATAAATCTACAATCTCTGCTGTGCAACATGAACAATGTTTTTTTCTGTAGTTCCAATTTAGAAAGAATGACAAAAAATGTTGACAATATTAGACTTTGATAGCTTCAAAACCTAGCTACATAGTCGCAATATAGTTGCTGTAAAAGGGCACATTATTTTCGGCAAAGCCACTCAAAAGAAAACGCTGTATTCATGAGACTGGTTCAGTATTTGGAAAAAAAAGTGTTTTTTTCGAACTGCCCTCGCAATCGAGTATGCCAACTAGAGTGGGACGAAAAAGAATAACATGCTTGTTTGTCTGGTCCCCTGTCCACAGTGGCGCACTGAATTTATTCAAAAACGCATTTCCAGCGTCTTTCCTCTGACTTAGTCCACAGATAAAAGGACTGGAAAACGTTAGTTAACATTTCTACATCTACTATGTCAGCAACGAGGGGACAGGTAGGCTGAGAAATTGTATACTCCGCTTTTTTTCATTATTTAAGGTCTTGAACATTGCATTCTCTCCAAATACCTGTCAGTTTCTCTCTCTCTCTCTCTCTCTCTCTGTCTCTCTCTCTCTCCATCTCGCTGTCTCTCTCATTCTGATTTCACAGTTGGGTGCAGTATGTTCTATGTGTTTGGGAGGAGCTGTTCAGTACCTTAGACTTCTTTTCATGTCACTTTTTGTTTTTTACACTGTACATTCATCAAATATTAATTAAGGACAGACAGAAAGTAGTGAGAATACCTTTAATGTTGTACAGCATCAACAGTTCAGAGCATTGTCACACTTCTTTGCTACTTCAATTTTCCCATGGTGAGAGTTGTAGTACTAGAAATACACAAAGATACAGACCCATGGAGCCAAATAACAGAAACAATAAGCAAATTCTTCAATAACAAAAAAATGTTACAAGAATATGATGTGCATCTGTTGTAAATATTTAGAAAGTCGTGGGTTGTGCAATCAAGATATTATCATATATACCAAATGATGTTTGAATGTTTGTAAAATCTTTAGATTTCTTATATTTTGA
Organism: Parotocinclus haroldoi; assembly: GCA_034779995.1. Classification (NCBI taxonomy): domain Eukaryota; kingdom Metazoa; phylum Chordata; class Actinopteri; order Siluriformes; family Loricariidae; genus Parotocinclus; species Parotocinclus haroldoi. Next base: position 27,677 of record JAUZST010019587.1, read on the forward strand.
CTTGGCTATGCTAAAACATGACCTTTATTCGGGTTTTATTCGGTACTCTGGGTTTCTTTATGACCTTGTAAACTATTACACCCATTGCTGTTGAACTAATACTTGTTGGGCAGACTTGTCTGAGGTCCATTCAGTCTCAATTCTTATTACTTTTGCATCCTTTTCCAGCCTGTTAAGCATCAACAATTATTTTTCTGTCTGTCACCCTACAAGTATAATGGTACTGTAGTCAAATTTGGGTAAAAAAACAAAGATAGGTTTGGAGAAAAAAAGCACTTTAAGAGCACTATATCTGCTGTTAAGCATGGATGACTTAAGTAATGGATAGCTTAATTATGCTACTGTTTTTATGTTTAAATCACCATGTGGTAGAATTTGGATTTGAACTGTCAAAGTGTCTTTATTTGGGAAATACTTACGATAATTCAATAACCTGAAATGTCATGCATGTATCTCACAAAATTGAGTACGCTCCTCACATCTTTGTTACTATTTTATTATAGTTATATTATATCTCACTTCTGTTGCCAGCAGTTTAGACATTAATGGCTGTGTATTTTTACCTTGAGCAAATTTACACTATTATGCAAGCTGTATACTGACCCATGAAGAAATATGATACAATAGTTACAAAAATGTGAGGGTGTACTCCCTTTTGACAGATACTGTATATACACTGCTCAAAACATTAAAGGAACACTTTGAAAACACAGCAGATCTCAATAGAAAAATGAATGCAGAATTTTATTATTTCCTGATATGGACTGGGTAATGTATTAGGAATGTGCCACATCATTTGGTAGAAATGAAAAATATCATCTTACAGGGGGTAGAATTCAAAGACAGTCCAAAAACAAAGTGAAAAAAATGATGCAGCAGGCTAGCCAATTTAGCAGAAATTCCATTGCAGCAACAAAATTGGTACTCAGTGGTATGTTTGGCATTCATGTGCTTGTATGCACAACATTGGGCATGCTCCTAAAGAGAAAAGGAATTCAGGGCCCATGGCACCAGCGTACGGTCTGACGGTGGGTCCAAGGACTTCATCCAGATAACCAATAGCAATCAGGATTCTGTTGTCTAGCCTGCAGACGTCTGTGCGTCCGTCCAGGGATATGCCTTCCCAGATCATTACTAACCCATCACCAAACCGGTCATGCTGAATGATGCTGCAGGCAGCACAATGTTTTCCACAGCAGTGCTCATCCTGTTTCTCCTTGCAAAGGAGCAGATACCAAACCTACTAAAGGGTTAAGAACCTTCTACAGCCTTGTCTAACCCTCCTGGAGTAACTGTCTGTCTCTTGGAATCTCCTCCATACTCTTAAGACCTTCTGGCAGTGGCACGCATTGACATGCCATCCTGCGGGAGTTGAACTACCTGTGCAACCTCTGTTGGGTCTAGATACCACAACATGGTACTCAGAAAACAAGTCACTCAGAAAAGACAAGGCAAAAAGAAAAGGCACCTGCCTCCTCATTAATCCCTGTCTAACACTCAGTAGTGTCCCTCACTACTGATTTACAGCACACTCAAATTCATCAGTATTAACTTAGCCTAAATAAAGTGCTTTAAGATACTGCTAAGCACATCATCCCCTTTAAGAACTATGGCATAGTAACACACTGATTAATTTCTGCAGATGGCAAGGGTAACACAAGGGGAGATTAGAACTACAGGTATGCACTGCATAATGTCCGTTCAGACATCAGCCGTTCATGTATATGTCCATCCGATAATTTTACGATACTTATTATTACAGTGTTTAACCTACTTAACCCATATATTATTTTGACCGATAAATAGCTAAACTGCTACATCTATTGCAATGACACACACAACACCACACACTCCAGTGCAGATTTTTTTAAAACACAGACCCACCTCAATTACGCTAATATAAACATTTTAATTGTAAATTTGTCAGTTCTTAAGAATAAAACAAAATATTAAAAAAATGTTTATTTTCACTCAAGCACATGCAGTACCTAAAACAGTAAAACCACAGAAACCTAATAACTAAGTTATTAGTTATAAGTTTTAAGTAAACTTAAAATAATTTTGCAGTGATCTCTTAATTGATTTGTAGACTGCTGCTTTCCTGTGCAACCTATACAAAGCAGTTTGGTTTACAAATGTACTGAATGTGAGGGAAGGGGGTATCAGTATGAGTCCAATTTTGGGAATTCAGAAACAACCTCAAATTTTGGAGTCGATTTCAAAATAAAGGTTTTGTAAAAAAAAACTGTTATTTAAAGATTTATTACTGAGCCAAGCGGTGAACTGGAAGTCAGAAAGAAAAGTATCTACTACTCTCAAATATTAGTATATTTCATTTTGTGAATAAACACTCATTTTTGTGAGCAATGTATATACACACATTCATTTTAAAGCTATGCTCTACTAGACAGCACTTTTTACAATTAGTAATTTAGCAGATGCTTTTAGCTATATTGACAGTGTGACAATAGTTGTGCCTCTTTTTCAGACTTTTTGTTTAAACTGTTTACTGGGTCTAAGGAAGTTTCAGTGAACTAATAATGCCAAATTCCTCTTTGCTAATGAGACTGAAAATGTATGTGTATGTGTTAAAGAGCATGAGGACTTTAGTAATTAGTAATTAGTTTTATTAGCCCCAGTAGTAACAAGCCAAGTGATGTTTAACTGCAGAACTGTTCTGTAAGTAAACCCCTGTAATGTCACTGTGTTGACAGTGCTTTAATATCTTGTGAGTTGGTTGTAGTGCAATGCGGCAGTAACTCCTTTTGGTTGTCCTGAGGGGTATTCTGGGCCCCAGGCCAGGTCATAATAAAGTTGGCAGTCATAACTTCTTTTCTCTATTTAAAGGTTTATGAGATTTATGACAGGACTGTACAAGATCTTTACCTAATATAATGATGACAGTGTATATTTTAACTAATCGGTGTCACACAGAGCACTTATGTAAGTCACTCTGGATAAGGTGTATGCTAAATTCTGTAAATTAAATTAAAATGTTAAAGGTAACTTATTTTGTCTAACTTTTGGGCAGCATGGTGGCACAGTGGTTTGGCCATTACCTCACAGCTCTAGTGTCCCCGGCTCACTCCCAACCTCCTCCCTTTGTCCCTGTGGGTTAACCTCGGGGTGCTCCAGTTTCCTTCAGCAGACATGCATTACTTTTTAGACTAAATTGTCCCTATCTCAGTATGACTAGTTTCGATGTAACCTTGTCTATTGATATAACTATGTGTCTGTATTTAAATAGGCATTGATGCTGGAAGTGACTTAAATTAACTTCCACCTTTTGTATACATTATATACTGTTAGTCACTAGACCTTTAAACCATTGAGTCTGCTACAAGGGCTGTAGCTCACCCCTGCCAAAATTCCCTTATAACCTTTTTTGTTCTTCTTTTGGGTTGTCAAAACATTCTGAGAATCTTTGTCAGTTACAGTGTAGTGGCAGCTGCTTCTGGGAACTGCCAGCTAAGCTTGACCTCCACTGACATATTAGTGCCACTTTGGGCCATCTTTGTTGTGGTTAACTGAACACTCGGCATTTCTCGTGCTAGTGTTACACTTTGGTGTACAAAAGTACAAAGGAACAAACAGAACCACAGCCACGGTGCTATATATACTTTTCCAATTCCCCATACTCTAACTTTGGTCCATTTCTCTTTTCTATATTTATTTGTTTTCTTAGCTGTAGTTGCTTGGTGTTGTGGCTTGTAGTTGAACATTAGTCTCCACAAATATGCCCACTGTTTTTGAATAAAATATTATACAGATCAGAAAAAATAAGATACCACTATTATTGATGAATTCTACAGAACTACCCTTTTTCAATTTTACTTAATGAGATACTGATTGGGTGATTACCTGAGGTAAATTTTATTTATTGAGGAAAAGTACAAGACATATGGAAGCTGTGACTGTAATATTAATTTTTGGACTGGTTTCTGTCATATGTTATAACATTAGTATTATTTTGTTTATTATTTGTATTATTAATCAGGTCTGAAAACACTGCCTTATTTTCACGAGTAATTTATAGCAAAAAAAAAAATCTTCTCAGTGCTAAAAAATATACTTTTATAGACAAACAAAAACAAACAAATAAAACAAAAAAAACCCCACATTTTCCCAAACACAGTACCTACCTATACACAGGACAGTACCTACAGTACAGTATATAAAGTAAAACCAAATAATCTGATAGTTTTGCAGATGTCTCCTAAATTTTCCAGAACTGTATGTATACTGCTCACAAAAATTAGAGGATATTTCACTATGGGATATTTCATTTTAAAGTATTCCCTAATTTTTGTGAGCAGTATATTTGGGTGACAGAGTACAATCCTGTCCTATAATTCAGAGGTGTTTTGCAAAACCAGTGACAGTTACAATTACATGATGTGTGGTAATGATGGAGCAAACTGGTGCTTTTAGATGTGAACTAAAAGCTGTGCAATTACAGTGATTTTCAGAAATCTAATGACAGATGTCTGATCATGTCCCCCTTTTAGATTCACGTCGGTTTAAGCTATTTTCAGCAAACCTATCACCATATAAACGGTATAAAGCAGAAATGCATGAAGTGTTCTGTGCACTTGTTGAGCAAGAGGCCAAAATGTACATGTAATCATTAATTAAATTGAGTAGTTAGGTTAATTAGACCTTATAATAAATTAAGTATTGTTTAACCCCAGTGTGCTAATAACAGTAATCCTCGGTAATGTCGCCATGGGGACAGTGATCTGTAAGTAGACCTGTAGTCTTTTATCTGCTGAGTCTGAAGCTTTGTTTCAACATATACAATTTCTCAGTGATTGAAAACATTGGCAACTAATTTTGGTTCATGTTTTTGCTGAAGATTAACTTTCTCAAAAACCGAAAACCATGCTTTAAATTGAAGGACACTACTTTGATGGTTAGAGTCTGTTAACTCTCTTTCTGCTTACGAACCACAGTCTACACGCCAAAAAAATCCATCCTGCAATTTACAGCTCATAATCTTTAAACGTATTGTGCGAATTAGCCAAAGCCCGGCTGAACGTAATGTACAGCCCATTGCTGCGTTGCTATTAAGAACAGCCTAACCTTCTCTAATCATTTATGCAACTAAACTGTAGTGGATGACAGTCCAGAACTTGTAAAAAACAATATTACATCTGAGTGATCTACTATAAATCTCTACACTGGAGAGATATATATATAATTTTTTAGAGATGGTAAATA
>JAUZST010019598.1:0-32895 GCA_034779995.1 Parotocinclus haroldoi
ATATATACAGAGAGAGAGAGAGAGAGAGAGAGAGATTGATAAGATATGAGTAGAGCATGCCCTATCAAACATATTTAATCATATATAATATAATCTGTCATATAATAACCTTTTCCTTTTCTTTCTTATTCCTATTTACCACTAAACCTAAACAAATTGCTTGTTTGTAAAAAAATTGCCAATGAACCTGATTCTGATATAATATAAATGGACTAAGAAATATACAATCAAACCAGTGTACACAGAACAATAAAATAACTAATATTTTAATATCAAAACCTACTAGCTGACCCACTAACGGATCCGCTTATCCTGATATTCACTGCCTGAATCATTTTCCAAAAAGGGGTACACACAGACTAATGTTTGGTCGTATTACCAAACATGGCAGAGTGTCCCAGTGGTTAGCACAGATACATAACAGATTCAGAGACCTATGTGGGCTTTCTCTGGGAACTTCAGTCTCCTCCCACATACGAAAGACAAGAGTCAGGTCAAATAGTCTCTGAAGTGTGTGTGTGTGTGTGTGTGTGTGTGTGTGTAGGGGTCTGTGTTTCTCTGCTCTACAGTCGATTGGTCCTCTATGTAGGGTTGGTCCCTGCCTTCCATGACCCTGGATTTGATTATGAATGAAAATGTATGAATGAAATTTGAAACAGAATCTAATTTCCCTGTATACGTTTAGGACCCCAAAACTTACTGATTCTATGTATTGGTCTAAAGAATTCCTGATACTCCTTCATTTTCTTGTTATTTTTTTTTTAATCTTGTTAAATGCTATTCTATTTATTATTTGTCTTATATATGTTAAGGTCTTGCATTATATAATTTTGCACTCTCTGTTTTATCTTTCATGCATTATTGTCTAAATATTCATTTTGTTATTATCTTATTTTATTTGTTCCATTCCCTTTAAAATGTTCTCCCTTTTCATTTTTTTAAAATTTAGTGTCCGTATAAGTAATTATTCAGGGATCTTTAGTTACCGATCTGCAAAACCTTGCTCCGCTACACTCTCAGTGCTAAAGGAGTGCTAAACTGCAATGTGTGATGTTATTTTTCACTTTCTATACATTATTTAATAAACATCATGGGATATTCAATACTTTGTTATAAAATTAACAACTTGCGGGTTCATCCAAATGTGTTTGAGGAGGGCTAAGCTATGATACATGCAATATACAGTATCTTTATGATATATACAGCATATTTAAAACTCTTCGCTTCCCCTGCAAATTTAACTTACAATAGATTTGTCTGAACGTGTCAGCATTTTAAATCAGGGAGACGTTACCTGTATAACATCTAGGCTGCCCGAGGAGGTTGTGTCCCATTTCAAGTCCTCCCAAATGTTCTTCCATATAACATATGGGCAGTGTTTCATTGCCACTGTCACCCTAGGCTTTAGGGAGTTAGGCAGTTAGGGCTGAGGGCCTAGATTGTTCTAAATCATTGTTATATAATTAAATTGGGATAACGAATTGGGTTTCTTTTTAGGATGTGGGAGAAAACTAGAGGAACAGGAGAAAGCCCAAGCAGACCCAGGAAAAAAGCCGAGATATGCAGGGAATGGTCTTGAAAACACAAGTTCTTTGTCAAAATCGGTGCCTTTTTAAAAAGGTCCAAAACACAGTGAAAGTGGACAGAACTCACACTGTGTGACTGCTGCCTAAAAGCAAGCAGCCGACAGCACTCTGTACAGAACCAGCGGGAGGCAGGTCCTGCCTAAAAGCAGTATGTTAAGTCTGATGCGTTTGAGAGACAGATGATGTGCTGCAGCATCTCTGTCAGTGAGTGTCACATGCTGAAAGGGGACACAGCTTGCACTTTCAGATTTTTATCTCTGTCCTTCTGGGCTGGCAATTCTACAGAGATGCCATTTGTTCGCGAGAGTAGACGGCAAGCGACTGGGCACAAATGTGCACACATGGCATGCAAAACGTACCTGTTTAAGCACCAAGTGAAACCAAAAGCCTGGCGCCACATAATGGTGAGCAGATACTGTATTGCTTCTACTGTAGGCAAGATCAAGCACGTATTAAGCGCTTAATGATATGTTTGAATAATAGATAGCTGGCTTAAATAATGGAAATGAAAGCATCAACTATGACCTTCCCTGTGGCTCAGAAAGCGATTGTGCATTGACCTCATTTGTTACAGGCTCCCATACACTATGTCTGTATGTATGACCTCCTCTCTACGTCTCCCAATACCAAAGATCCAACACAGCCAAGCCAGAATTGAACTTAATAGTGGGCCATGTACACCCCAATAATGCATATCTGATTAAATTCAGTGCTCGCGCACACACACACACACACACACACACACACACACACGCACACGCACACAATGCACATACAGTACTGTGCAAGAGTCTTATGCCACTATTAGATTAGACATAACGATGATATAATGGAACTATATAATTATTTCTCAAACTCTTTTAGGGGTTTAAGGCTACTGAATTCACTAATCAATTTTCTCAGGTTTATTTAATTTACATTCAAGAAAAGGCATCCCTTTTTGTTTCTAAGGTATAAAACCATGCACACTTCCTGTATAAGTTTCAAAATGAAAAACGTATTATCCTACAATTAAAAGGAATTATTTTAAATCGAAAAAGGACACTCGTGCCCAACACGTTTGTACGAACTGTGCGTTTGAAAAGCGCTATACAAATATCTTAATCCCTTCGGTTTCCACTGAAGAAGATAAGATGGAAGACATACAGTACATGACATATGATAGCATCCTCTGGTTCAGATGCAATTATTAGATCTTCATAAAAAAAGAAGGGAACAGGTTAAGATATTCTAAAGCTCTCAAAGAGTGGAATGATGATCGGTGGACCAGAGCGTTACGGAGAGACGAATACTAGTTAGAACGTTTTGGCTTCAGTTGTTTGGAATATATTAAGCAGGGTCACTACGCCATTGCTAAAGCGACAAATCTAAAGGTGTCCTAGGACCTCTGGATAGTACTGTGCATGCACACATACGCACTTACACAACCCTAGTAACTTAGTCGATATTTTATTTGTCAGTTTGTACCAGAAGCTCTTACCTACTTCCATAAATAACACGTTTTCCTCCGATTGAAAAAAAAAATCATAATAAACTAAAAGCAAAAATGACATTCCGTATATGTTATATGACCTGGCACAAAGACAGGGGAGAGGAGTGCTTGTGCAATCAGTGATAACTCAGCACTTTACTTCTCAAGGGTCCTTGCTGCTTGATGGTAGATCCTTTTGGAGTCAGGATTCATGAGGATGTGAGACAGACTGGAAAAAGCAAGACAGTAAAAAAGAGAACTCTCCTAAACGTGCACTCTCTCACAAAAGTGTAACCTTGTTCGCTCCAAAGTGTCCCTTCTCCCCTTAGAGCTAATTTTATATTCCTTTTTCATCTCTCTCACTTGCGGATATAATTGTAAACCAAATCATATGTTACCTAAACAAATTCAAATAAATAACAGACTCTAATGACCCGCCTTTCTGCATAAACTCGTCCATTGGCACTAATCTTGCTCATATTCACCTCTAGAGTTTCACTGAGAGGGACAAAAGTCTTCCAGTGCACAGTACAGAAAAGTTTGGGCAAAAGTAAGTCAGAAATAAAAGTACTCTTTACATGTCAACATAATTGCTTTTCCAAAAAGTCCTCGGCAGGGACTAGGTAAAAATGGTCTTAGCGCTTGCAGAATAATTGGATCTTTTTGTAACGTCCTTTTTTTTTAATTGCCTGGTCAGAGTTAAGGGTTATTAGCTTTACTGGACGTGCATCTAACCTTGATATTCAATATTTGATTTGTTGTTTAAAACCAGGAAAAAGCAGCTTAGTATAGCACTTTTTACCGCCTCACTATTCTTGGTCTGAAGGGGCTTTACAGATATCTAGGTCAACATCGCTAACTGATTAAGCCTGGGCTGACACGGGCAAAGAACAACCCTCTAAACGTTATGAGGACCAAGCCTTGAGAGGACCAAGACTCAAAAGGGGAGCCTGACATATAGATATGATGTAAGATAGAAGACAGTTCATTATAAATAAAACAGTAGATAATAGTATGAGGAGTATGATCAAAGAGAATATAGATCTATAGAATATAGATATAACAAATACAGAAATACAGAGTCACTGTAGGTCCTTTGAGTTTTGATTGGGTTTAGGTTTTGGATGCGAGCACTTATTAAGTAACACACAGCCCCACACACACATTTATATTTACATTTATGGCATTTAGCAGATGCCCTTATCCAAACCGACTTACAGGGACTTAGTCTTACAATCCAAGCAATTGTGTGTATGTATATATATATATATATATATATATATAAAGGTCTCCCAAAAGGCTACCCTGAAGAATGCAAGAGTGTGCAAAAATGTCATCAAGGCTAGAATAAAGAAGCCTTTGGGGGGATATTGGGGAGGTGAGGGAGGGAAGTTAGAAGATTCTGTTTAATACAGATATGGGTTTGCTCCAGTTTCCTCCAGAAATTGGCTTCAGGCGTGACGGAGAGGAAGTGGAACTTTCTCAGGCTTGGCGATATGGCAAAATATTTTATTGCAATATTTAAAAACATTTTCATGACATACGATATTTATCCTGATACACAGGATTGCAGACAAAATGCATCGGCATTTAAGAGAAACTTTCAAACTGCTACTCTGCTATTATCCCAAACTTATTCCAAATCTGCTGCACTTCATCCAGTTAAACAGGGCGAATGTCTCTCCCATTACCAAACTGCGTCTTGGTGCAATAAAATATCGTCATGTTGGCCACTCCTATGTACCAATATGACACTTTTACATAAAACTAACTGCCTTACTCTGTATAGTGGGTTTATATAAAGGAATAACCTTAATGCATTGTAAGAAGAGTGACACATGACGGATTCACACTTTATGAAGTAATATGTCAGGTATACTTGTGCAGCATGGATCTTGGGATCTTGTCTTTATCTTGGGACAGTAAGAATTTTTTCAACTATTAAAAACCTTGTTTTTTTTCCCTGGCTAATAAAAACTGGTTCAGAGGCAATGGCAGATTTAATACCAAATCTGAACAAACTGAATTACTGACAATACATTTGACCAGAGATGTTTAAAGTCGACAAAGGCATCGAAAGTTGCTTTCATCCCATTGGAGCGCGGACAAAAATACATTTTTGGACAAATACAATTCCTGACTTATGAATGTGATAGCTCATATAAACCTGATGTCAATGTAACATGCAGTCTTGGCTTTTTTTAGACAGTTTGCAGTCTGTTAAAATGTTGGTACATATTATTCGACCCTGCATGCATGTTTATACTCCGAAGAAATCAAAGAGGTGCTTTCTTTAAAGAACCCCCTGCACAAAACTCCCTTATTATGAAGTACAGCAGGGTGTAATATACATTCACTGTCTCTGTAGGTGGCAGTGCATTCTCACTGCATTTGTATTCAAATCCTGGCATCTACAAAACACACTAGATTTATGTCCGCTGTGGAAATAGGCCATATTATGTGTGCTTGTGTGTGTGCGCGCGCGTGTGTGCATATTTGAGTGAGAGACAGAACGCGAGAGAGAGAAAGAAAAAATCTAAAATGTTTCCATCTGGCCAGTCAACAAGTTAGCGGACGTCATTCCCAGTTCCAAGATGTAGGGGGAATCAGGACAAAGCAGAGAAGCAGAAGGACACAGAAAGATAAGGAGAAGCTACTTTACAAGGGAAGGCAGAAATAAAGGAGAACAGAGATACAGCGGGGCTTAAAAGTTTGTCTTTACAATTGCATTTATTTCTGCAAAGACGTGACCTAAAAGCGGAGCGAACCATGTCACAGTCAGCAACGTCACCCAGGGTAACTTCAAAGCAACGAAAGGCACTGCTCTTATGAGAGGAACACCGGTTGTGCGTATGGTGAGGAGCAAGCAGAAAGCCAAAGAGAACATTTGCTCTCAAGTACATCGCTGTTCGCATGGCACACGGACAACCCTGAGGGCTACTGGAACAAGGATTTTCATTTCACACTTCTTCAGAGCATTTCTGAAATGAAGGCTGTGAATGAACATCGAGTCAACTCACCACAGATTGCAGAACAAATTGGGACTGTTTACACACTTGCTTTGAGTTATATTGTTTCGTGGGGAATCGGGGCAAGATTTAAATACAGAAAAGCACGACCATTAGGCAGGGTAGAAAGGAAAACGCACCGGAGATGTGTACACATTAAATTATGGGTTTCAACTTCAAGAAAACTGTGAAAAAAAGAAAACCAAAGTGGCCACTGTTTATGTATGGATCGCTTAGATCTTTCTAGGAGTCGGTAGTTGAAATTGGTTGCTATGATACGGCAGCTGCGTTCCCCGGACATCAAAATCAATCGCCAATCTTCAGTTACCTGCGATGACCTTTCTGTGTTCAGAACTTTTGAACCATAAGAGATATTGCAATTCTGATTACAAATATCGAATTTTTAAAGTCCTGGCAATTGTGGTCCTCCTTGATATGTTACATGCCCACCTTCCTTCCTTGAAAACTTGCTCTTGATCCAAATATTTAAACTTTTAAGATAGTGGCCATGTTCCAGACATACCCTTAAACATAGGCCCCCCTCGCCCATTACTTGCTTGGTTATTCAGATATGCCACTTTTGTTATGTTTCTGAAATAAAAGACACACTACCTAGACACAAATCAGTTCCGGGAGCTTTACAAAAACCTTATAAATCACAAGCTGGTAAAAATCTGCTGGTCTCTCCCACTCAGCGGTGACATATCACAGGTAATAAAATCAAAGCAAAGTTCAGTCAAAATAAAAGTCGATTTCAGTGCCGGTTGTAAAAAGAATGATCACTTAAACGAAGCTGCATCTGCACTCACCAATGTGATAAATGGCGAGAAAGAAAAGAATTTCTGAATCTCTCAACGTCAAACATCAAACTATTTCACTCAGACTCGCACTGCCAGGTTACAATATAACATGTCTGTCTCTAGGGTTTGGGCTGAGGGGTATGCCGGGTGTTCGTGCGTAGACGCGCTGTGGGTCATCGGTGTAATAATGGGCACTAAGTGGCTCTCAGCGGGGGGGATTAAGAGGACTGAGAAGTTCACTGATGAAAAAAAACGCAAGTTTAGTTGCTCTGGTGTTAAGCTTAAAGCAAAAACCACCAATTTGGGTGGAATGTGAAGTAGATCTTGTGTCCCAGATTGGGTAGGAAAAAGGTTCCATCATTAGTGTCACAAAGAAAACAAATGAGTTCAGTGGAAACGTGAAACCTCATTACATAATAGGATTAGAGGTGCAGGTGCCAGGATATTCCAGTCACTGTTAAGCTGCAAACTGGATAAACTGGTTGCAAATTAAACGGTTTTAGCAACGCCCAGTTTCCCAAATGCAACTGGAGCATGTCCCGTTTCTGACACCAAGAGACAATGCGCCTCCAAGGACCTCCCACTGTGGACTGATTTTAAAATCTATTTTGTTTCAAAATCTATTTTGTTACTTATTTTACTACTAACTTAAATATTAATATTGATTTAAATTATATTACTTACTACATTTTGCTATGACTTTAATATACTTTTAAGTATTTGCCTAAATTAACGTCTAGGTCACCCATGGAGGTCGGGTCCCATTTCGAGTTCTGGTCCTCCCAAGGTTTCTTCCTTCGACTTTCAGGGAGTTTTTTCCTTGCCACTAGGTTTCGCCCTAGGCTTGTTCAATTTGGGGTTGGCCTTTTAAGATCATATAAGATTTTAAAGCTGCTTTTAGACAATTTGAATTGAATTGAATTAGACTCCACTTATGCTGTTTGTATGAGTCTTTCCCATGCAATAACACAACTCATATGGCAGAGCTTAACAATGACTCATTTACAGTTCTCATTTTTTAGGCAATTGTGCTGCTTTTGAACATTAATGCTCTTAGAGCAGCTTTAAACACTGCATAACTGCTGCAGGCCACAGTAACCTCCTTCTCATGTGACGGTTTCTCACACGGTACGAACGGGGAAGGGTCGTGACAGAAACTGACCACAGTTTAGTTAGCAAACCAGACCGATTTGAGCATGTATGTGCTAAGAGAATTACTCTTGGAAATCTTAACTGGCTTATTAATAAGTCATTCCCACTGGCTCTGTGGTCTCTGACAGCATGTTCACTCCTAATTGTTTGGTTCCTGTGGTCTCCTGACAGTGCCAAAAAGACCTGTAACCAAGGTACAGATCTGTGAACAAGTGCAATTGTTTAAGAGGGATTCACAGTTATTATTATTATTATTATTTTCATTTCGTTTCAGATATTAAAGCAAAGAAACAAGCCATTTATTCTTAGATAATTCTCCTAACCAAGTAGATTATATGCACTTATTAAGGAGTTAGATCAAGTATGACGGTTTACACTGATTTTCACGTGTAGCTGGTAACACTTATAGATCCGAGCAAGTGCCGCTCCCTCTAATATGTTGCGTATGGCTGCATAGAGGGCTCTTCTAATGTATGCCCGATCTTCCACCAAAAGATTTCCTTCCCTATAAGTCCCAATCTGTGCGGAATATTGCATTTCAGACCCATTTTTATGCATACCCACTGCCTAATAATGAAGCCTTTGGCATTCTCTATTTCGGAGGAAATATGATATAAATTCTGCCTTCAACACGTTTGACAGTCTGCTTCATTTTTTCCTCATGAATTCTTGCCATAATTACTGCAGTGGTATGAAATTGTACTTGGTAATGGGCTCAGACTTTTGGATTTTCCCTCTAAATGACAATATTATTTGGCTCACGGCACTGACATTTTTATATACCTTGTTTCAAGCTACAGTCAAACCTCAGATTTCAAACTTCCACTATATGAGTTTATTTATTACCCCTCGCCTCGTTCACGTTATTATTACAAATCACAGACTGTAAATGAAACCCGAGAAACGATTTTCCGCACTCAGTCTAATGTGACTGTAAATGTCTCCGAATGGTATTTTGCCTCTACCTGCACCTTATGCTTCCTATCAGTAAGCAGCTACGCTATAAAGTTAGGCAGCAGTTAGTTGAAGAATGAATTAATGAAGCAGAGGACAATGTGCTATTTTTATTTACGCCCATGCACTTACAGCAAAAAACAGAAAAACTAGGCAGTGAACTGGCGTGAGTGTTTCTTTTTTAAGGTGTAACACAGAGTGAAAGAAAGCAAGTCGAAGAGAGAGAAGGCACAGAAAGTCTGCATCGTGACGTGACTAAAAGTATGCGGAGATTTGATGATCTCATAGTAAGGTAAAGATTTCCCGCAATAAATAAGTGATATAGGATTTCTGTTATGTGGATATTCTTTCCAAAAGACTGCGCAATATTGGAAAAAAAAACGGACATCGCAATTTTTTTTTTGCTACAATACATTTCTGCGATAATTAAAAAGAAAAATGCAATGACTTTTCACCATTTCACCACTAGTCAATAATCCAGCGCGTTGTAATAATAAATAATGGGCTCAACTTTGAATGGATAAGGTGGTTACAAGAAGCGACGAGATCTAAGGAAGCGTTAATATCATGTCAGAGATTTATCACGAACCACAAAATGGGTCATTTAACAATTAGTATCGAAATAAAAACCTCTTTAAAGTGGCATTATCAGAACAAAACTATACCAATAGACTTGCAGCCATAGACCAGTAAAATAAATAATATCTGACAGATATGTCATGTTAAATAGCAGCAAAAAAAGTCGTGCATTTGATGTCATTTAGCTTAAGCAACGCTGCATGTAAAAATAAATAAGTAAATACATAAAAAGGCGATGTGACTGTTTTGCATGTGCCCGATGCCATGATGATGCAATATAAAACGATATATTGTGCAGCCCTAATCTGGATAATGTGGTTTTTGCCTGCTGGCATTCATGTTTAGTTCTCTTTCTCAACACAATTCTCCATGAAACGCAACTTATTTTACAACTTTTGCGACTGTTATGTGCCTGTTCCCTGTTATCCGGACTGCAGCACTCCTATACTGAGCTGGTTTTCCTTCAGTTTATACAGAAACAAAAACATGAAGAAAGACGGTCCGGGTAATGAAAACAACCAAGGCTGAGCAGGAGATAAGAAAAGCACTTTTGCTTGACAAAATGGCAGATGAAGAAAGAGAATAAGGTACTGGTGTGCACACGGAACGCACGCTTGACATGACTGAATGGGAGAGAAGCTGCCAGAATGTTTTACTGACACATAAACAGCAGTGTGAGTTGCTCAACGCACGGCAGCCGAGACATTGCATCCATTTATCTGTCTGTATACTTGTCTAAATATCTATCTGCCTTTCTATGTAGAAGCATACGATTTCCACTTTTTTAAGAACAAGCCAGTGTGAAACTCCAAGTTCTCTTTTAGCAGTCTCTCTCTGTCTGTCACCCTTATCAAACTGGCCTGTATCGTAGGCATTATATTACGCTGAGCTTACTTCAAATGTCATGCACAAGCAATGATGAAGTGTGGGTGCTGACAGACTCTCGGGAAAATTAGAGCACCGCCTTGAAGGTTCTTGGTCAAAAGGTAAATGTCAAACACTGCCGATGTGATCAAATTAAAATGGGTCCTATGTAATTTGGTTATATGGTAGACTGGGTCAGACACAGACCCCAGTCCACATGCCCAGATGTAGGGATGCCTTGTTGGCCTTAACTGACAAATTTAGGCAGATTTTAGCAATGTGTGCCGTCCAACTTTGGTCAACGTAAAATTTCCCTCCATTGTTTTTTTTTTTTTTAATTTAGTAATATTGTAAACTAAAACAGTCTCACCATCCATGCAATAATGCAATTGTGGACTCTTAACCTGTTGAGGCCGCTTGGTAGAGGCAGGACCCGTACGCAGTCCAGTACCGTAACTCCTAAGCCACCACAATATACTTAGATTGGCTGAGCAAAAGAAAATGAGTCACTGTGCATGTTTAAGGCGGTAGTTACTTTGGGCTCCTGAAGAGGGCGTCGCAAGAGGCTGATCGAACGTTAAATACCTGCGGCGTGTGGCCCGGGATTCATAGATTGGGAAGAGGTGGTACGGTGCAGTAAATGTCTCGTTGGACGTGTGCAAATGGGATGTAAAGCAGATGTTAACAGTTGGCAAGAATGACGTACCAAAGGCCATAGTATGAAGGAAGTAGCAGAATTACCAGACTACATTGTTATGATTCACCCAAAGAACAAAACTGAACTGATTAATTGCATTCTTTTATCATTTCAAAGTATTTTCTGATAATTGATTTAGTATATAAGCATTTATATTTCTTTCATTCATATTAAATACATTCAGATAGGGTCCATGTTATATGGAATGACATTATTGAGTTTTATGTCATTATTTTACAGTTCAAAAGCCAATCTGGGTTATCAAACTCACTTGTGATAGTCCAGCAGTCCAAATACTGGATTAGCCAGCTCAGTACTATACTTCCAACATGCTACATCTTGGATGTAATGACAGCCTACTGGTATAAAACGAAACAGAGTTTACTCCTTACAGTGAGGAAAACGGCACTGATTAACTTCTCCACCTGCTGGATTGTGCCATTCTTTGTCCTGACATAAAGCAGACCAGCTGATGGTTCGTCCACCACCTGCTTTCTTAGCGAAAATGTTGGCTGCTCTTCTCTTGTGCATCTAAAGCCTGTTTTCTGCAGTTTCTGCCCCTCCTGAAAAATAACCATGAGCCTTGGCAGGGAAGAACCGGCAAACACAATCACCATGGTTGCATTCCTTGTTCCAGATGTACTTTTGTTGTCCTTGACTCTAAGTGACTCCTCTGTCTTTTAATAGCCTTAATAATTTCACTGAGGTGTAAATACTGACTAAAAAAATCTTGTCAGAAAATCAAGGGTTAGCTTTAGTCACATACCATCATATGCAAACTGACTTGGAAATGATTGACAGAAATGCAGTACCTTGGCCAAACAAGCTGCCGTTTGGCCAATTACTTTTTTGGCGTTTTCTGGTCCTCATTTCTATAACTGTCTTTGTTTAATAAAAAAATGAATCTTTTACTTTTAAAAACAGCCAAAAGATTTGGGCTTTATGTTACTGAGGTTAAGGTTAGGTGTAGGTTTCTATGGGGCATGGATCCTTTCTAATTGTCATTCAAGTTAATAGAACATCTACAAATAAACGAGAGAGAGAGAAAGAGAGAGAGAGAGAAAGAGAGAGAGAGAGAAAGCAAGAGAGAGAGAGAGAGAGAGAGAGAGAGAGAGAGAGAGAGAGAGAGAGAGAGAGAGAGAGAGAGAGAGAGAGAGAGAAAGAGAGAGAGAAAAAGAGAGAGAGAGAGAAAACAGACCAAGATAATTGTGAGAGACGAAGCTCTGGCAACGATCGATAAGAACTATATATCAGAGTACAGCCACACAGAGACTGGGATCATCTACAACAACATAACCTCATAACATCAATATAGAATAGCGTTTAAAACAGATGCGGCTTCTTTCTAACATTTGCCTTCACTCTGAGTGGGGTCACTGGGGTGCTGTGAATCACCCACCCAAGGTGCTGTTGGGGTCGAATGAAACTTTATATGTGTGAATGTGATGATGACATATATAAGTGTTTGCAATTTTAGTGCGAAAGGATTCATTTGTTTTTGACTGTCCAGTTGAAAGGAGGCCCTAATATTCTGTTAGGCCGCCTCTAGCCTGGTCCAAGCTGGTCCCATAAATGCTTGGGAGCTAGAGCTGAGCTATTAGTGTCTCTTGTAATCACTACTGTTGTATGCAATGTTTTCCCAGACCATTAAATCAGCAGTTGGGTCAGTATCTCTCTACAGCCTCACCAAGATCTACAGCACCCAAAAGTAGCATCTGAGAGCCTTTTTATAGGGCGTTTGGGGAACGCTATGATGGCAAGACCCAGTGTCTAATCAGACCACACCTGTAATCGTTTATATATCTGCCTGAGACAGCGTTTTGCAGCAATCAGACACTTCTCTCTGGTTATGTTATTTTGTCAGTCAGTGTATACTATGCTAAGACGCCCCCTATCTGGCATTCTGTCAATCAGATCTGGGCAATACATTTAAGGCGCTGCTAGGACTGAACCCGGGTCACCGCAGTAGTCTCTAAATGTCCACCTACAGGCTGACCTGACCACATACTACATGTCATAATCATTTAATGCAGAAGGGGAAATAGACCTCGGCTGATGCTGAAGTTCTCATAAGGGTCGTTCTGTGTGTACCGCCTGGCTGAAGCAGGGATTGTTCCAGGCTCATATTCGGCCGAGAGCCGTGTCTCCGTTTGATCAGACATCATCAGGTTGTAGGAATCCATAACTATGCCACTCTCGGCCTCCGAGATGACCAAAGGCCCCTCTTCGTCGTCTCTGAGCTGATGGAGCGCACTGTCGGAGTCGGCTTCTACGTCCAGAGGTGGGACGTCCCAGTACAGCAGTGCGAAGGCTACCTGGAGCAGCAGCCACATGGCACACATGAAGAGCTGCAATTGACACACATGGTAAGGGGTTGGTGGTAGAAACCAAGAAGAGAGAAAGTTCGTTGTGAGGGTTTGTGGACGCTTGTGAAATCGCCTGGGAAATCCAGGGAGAGTGCTGGAGCAGACTTTTTTTTAGGTATTATTGCCAAGCTGCCTCCGTTTTATCTAGTAAACATTATGATGTCAATGTGAAGATAGTCAACCTCAAGAAACCCTCATTTAAACATAAATGTGCATAAAACGGGAATTTACTGAAATGGTTTATGGTGGTGCGGTGCTAACTGAAGTGTTCACGAAAAGCCCGGAATACTGCTGTGTTTTTCCAACTCAAAGACGCTAATATATTAAAATCTTGTAGTAAAAAGATGTAGGTGCCATTCTTCACCCCGGGCGCTGTGTACTTGTTCGCGATGAACGGTCCTAGCCGAAAGTCGCACAATCGCAGGAAGACGTTAAAAGCAGGACCTAGCAACAACACAATACAAAAGACAAAAAGACTTTAGCTTCGCCCTAAAAGCATTTCAGTGGCTAATTTTTTTGATGTGGTAGTGAGCATTAAATCTTGATGTACCTCAGTATGTAACATGCTAATAGCTACATGTGCTAACTGGCAAGCTGGGCAACCAACTATCAATCTCACCCTAGTCTTGGTAAAACTGGTTCATGTTTAAACTGGCAGCCCCGGGAAAGGCATGCACTGACTGGTTAGGGTTGCCAGTCAAATAAAAAGCGAGCTCCTCGGGCTCAAAACGAGGTTAATGCTAACATGCAACACTTTTTTTACGTAACACAACCGTTAACAATAACATTTAACAATACTACAATACAGAGGCAGTGTTTTACAGCTACTAATCGAGTGCTAGCCTTCAATGGACTCGGACCAACCAATTAGCAGTCCAGCTTGACGTGACGCCATCACGGCTGCGAAGACCCCCGCTCGTTCATTAGGGACGGTGGTCCGTGTGAGGAAGGAGAAGATGGATGCACCTGCACCAGCACCAATGCCTGAGAGAGGTATTATGGTAAGCCATACTGTTCAAAAAGCCATCGTTTTCTCCTTAGCCCAGTTTAATTCATGTAATGAAATACACGTTTAACGTGCGGGACGGAGACGAAAACAAAAGCATCAGTTATATATATAGCTGCACAGTGATGGTGAAAACTGACAAAACTCTCAGGAAAATAAACTCCACACCTAAGTTGGTGCAGTAATAAGAAAAAAACTTCCCCCTGACAACTCTAGGAGCAAGGGCAAGAACAACCCTAGACGGGGCGCCAATCCATCGTAGGGCACACACGCACAGTCACACACTAAGGGCCACTTTACAGACACCAATTAACCTAACATGTCTTTGAACTGTGGGAGGAAACCGGAGTACCTGGAGTAAACCCACACAGACACGGGGAGGACATGCAGACTCCACACAGAAAGGAGCCAGGCCGCCCCGCCCTGGGATTGAACCCGGGACCTTCTTGCTGTGAGGCAGCGGTGCCGCCCCAGCAAAAGGACTCTTTTTTTCTTTATCACGGAAGATATTGTCCTTCCATTTAACACTCAGCTGATCAATATCTGTTTGCTTTGTTGGCCGAGGTCATATGAATTGTATTAGGAAATCAAAATCTGTCTCATATGTGTCTAATTCACGTCTGAATGACACTAGTAAGGGAGACTTAAAAGTAAAAGTGAACTCTTGTGACACCTGCTGGCAGACAAGAGAATCACAGTCTTGAAAGGCACTAAAAAAAACACGTTCTACTGACATTTTCTACTGACAAGCGTTTCAAGTTTCAAAAAAGAAACAAATAATTACTTTATTGTACAGTATTTTAATTCATATGAAGGCTTTAAATGCTATGTGCTAATAATCCATACTATTGTGCGGCTATAGAAAAATCCACTCAATTTTAATTTTGGGCAATTCCCTGTTTCACAGAATCGAATTCGTTACGTTAAATGGCACACACCTGTACTGTGTTACTGCAGGTAAAATGCTAAACTCTTGAGTAATTGAACACACTCGAAAGACTTGCACCATCCACACATGCGTACCTGCAACAAGTCGACTAGAGAGTAGAAGCCATTTTGAGTAGCCCATGAAGTACATGAAGTTGCCTGCACAAAGGAATTGCAAAGGTTCAAAAGCAACAGCTTTACTATTGGGCCACACTATTGGAACAACTGAGCCGCAGTGTCATATGAATGATGATATACGCGACGTTATTAGCAATGCCCGTACGCCTGCTCATTCATGCAATTAGCTAATCAGCCAAACACGTGACCAAAGACTAGACCCCACTCCCCTCCAAACAAACCTGACGAAGGTCAGAACATGGCAATAAATCTTATGAAGTTATGATTTATATGAAGCTACTTAAATGAATGAAGCAAATTATTTTAATTACGCTCAGTGATTTAGCATGAATTTCCATAGGGGTTTGAGTCCCTATGATGGCGTGAGTTTCCTGAGGTTTCCTTCCTCACAAGGTTAATAGTCATCTCTAAGTTTTGCTGTTTGAGTGAGCTCGGGTTCACATATCAGGATGTGAGGATGAAATCTCCCCGCGGCGACAGAAATATTTGATTTATTACTGCATCCTGATATTTATCTGAAACCAAAAATGGAACGGAACTTTGTTTCGAAAATCCAAACGTTCCTGATTTTAGAGGTGTGAATTTAGAGGTGTGAATTGGATTACAGTAAAGGAATGCCAGCGGAAATTCCCCAAAACGGGTGTCACAAACTTGACAAACTTGCTAAGCAAACACCTGCATGCCTCAACGGGCATCAGCATGACATGAAGCTTTCTCGATGGTAGCACCGTCATTTTTGTTAGCCCTCAACCCTATTTAACGCTTAGCTTCTTGTTGTCTGTGCTTCCAGATGTGCCTGCCATCTGCCCCTGAACTGGATTAAGGGGGTATGGAAAACGATTGGCTTTGTTAACACATTTCCTTAGTAAGCCTCGTAAATAAATGCGTAGTAATAAAGAAAAGTTCCAGTTTTTGAAGCGAACGCTTTTATTTCATGAGGCTAAAAATCAGGGAGCATTTACAATCAATTCTATTCAATTCAAATTTATTTCTACAGTACGGAGCATCGTCTCAAAGCAGCTTTACAATCTTATATGATCTTAAAAGGCCAACCCCACATTGAGCAGGTCCAGGGAGACAGTGGCAAGGGAAAACTCCCTGAAAGTAGAAGCAAGAAACCTTGGGAGGAACCAAGACTCAAAAAGGGACCCGACCTTCATGGGTGGCCTAGATGTTAATTAAATAAATATTTAAAAGTATATTAAGTTCTAGCAAAATTAAATAAATAACATAACTTAAATTAGCAATAAAAATAAAATCGATTTTTAAAACAAAATACATTAAAATAGATAGAACATTTACATGTGTCATTTAGCAGACGCCCCTTATCCAGAGCGACTTTTAAATACAGTCTTACAATCCAAACAATTGTGGGTTAAGGGCCTTGCTCAGGGACCCAACTGTGGCAGAGGCGGAGTTTGGACCTTGGACCTTGGTCCATAGTCCAGTCCCTTAACCTTTAGGCCACCACAGTCCCATAACATTGTGTCATTCTTCAAATCCTATCTGAAATGATGCAAACATTTTGGCCGTATACTTCTTACCCACAATCTCGAAGATATTAGCGAAAAGAATGATGGTCTTTGTAGAGTGAGTCCTGTCGGACCAGCATCCGAATATCAGGCCTGATACGAGTCCGCTGAAACTGAACGCAGACAGACCAAGGCCCAGGAAATAAGGAGGGGCTTCGAGAATCTGCAGGTACCTCCATATGGTGGGAAGGATAACAGCTTGGTGGATAAGAGATACAAGCAAGACAAGAAAGCATTATTATCGGAATATTAAGCTATTTTATATTAGGGTTTGGCCTTCTCATGCATGAGTTGCCCTTGTGCGTGTTTGTACATAGTTGAATTCAAAGGTTTTGGCATTTGGTCAAGTTACATGATTCGTCGCCTTGTTTTTCAGGTATCCTTTAGGTTTACGGCTTTAAAAATGACGAGATGTCGGCTCTTGCTCGAGCCACGGGTCCTGACACTAATAAGGCAACCTCGAAATAACAAAGCACAGACACTTACCATATTCAACACCATTTAGGAAGAACAGCAGTCCGATTGTGATGAAGGAAAGTTTCCTTTTGTGTCTGTAATCCATCGGTTTTGCTGCCTTCCTTTATAGTCCCACTCAAATGCACTCACTTCACCATTTTCACCCCCGTTTTGAGGACACAGCCAAATAAGAGACGTGCTGCTCTCAATTACGGCTTCTCTTTAAATGGAAGCCGGTCTAACGCCGCTCTGAGCTGTGAAGTTCACCCAAGCACCAGTTCCTGCTCTCTGTAACCAAACACCGACCTGTAGCTCGACCGGTGTAATCTGAATCAGGCCTAAAGAAAGACGAGCTGTAGTCGGATCCCGTAGAAAAAAAAAAGTTCTATGTTTGGTCTTTAATGATCTGAGGATCTGACTATCATTCATTCATTATCTCGGGCCGGCCGGTGCCCACCCGGCAACTCTGGGCGCGAGGGCAGGCACAACCCAAGAGGGGGCGCCAATCCATCGTAGGGCACACACACACACACACACACACACACACACACACACAAAGACAGTCACACACTAAGGGCCACTTTACAGACATAAATTAACCTAACACGCATGTCTTTGGACTGTGGGAGGAAACCGGAGTAAACCCGCGCAGACACGGGGAGGACATGCAGACTCCACACAGAAAGGACCCAGGTCGCCCCGCCCTGGGATCGAACCCCGGACCTTCTTGCTGTGAGGCAGCGGTGCTACCTGACAACTGAACTCTGAGTTACGGTGAACCTCTTTGGATGTAGTCATCAATTTTGTCGAACAACACAAGTTTAACGTATGCTAAAGGCAGCCTAGCCTAGGCAAGAGTGCGATTGCAGTTTCTGAGTCATGATTTGCATCATGGCAGCCTCACTGAATTGTTCATCGGTAGCCAAAATAACTTTATATTACAGAACTTAGAGACTCTGTTACCCCATAGCATTACATTCCCACGTCGGGCTCGGTGCTAGTGCTATAGATGCGGCATCTTCTTATAATCCTTACTTTTTCAGCACATAAAAGGTGCAGCTTTTTATAACTCTGCACTGGCACTGAGCTAACGACAGGAAAAGAGCTAAGATACTGGCCCAGAGCAGGTTTACAACTATCTAGAACCACAGCCCTAACTGAGCAAGCCTGGTGGCAAGGAAGAAACCTGGGCAGGGGTCAAAAAGGGACCCAGTGTCCTTGGGTAGCCTAGAGAATACAAGCACTACATAGTCCAGTAAACACAGACACTGTAGGCTCTCATGTCCTCAGCAGGTCAGTCTTGCAGGCAGGGCGTACTCGGAGGAGGATAGGGGGCGCTGTTGCCCTCTAATGTGGTCTGGGTAACAGTATGAGGCTAGGAACTGATTGGAAGAATAGCTTGAGTGAAGCTGGAACTGGTACAGGAAGAAGAGCTCAGAGAGATAACAGAGTTTGTAGGTAGTCGCTGTTAAGAGCACAAAGTCTGTTATCTTGTGCAACTGCACGCTTGTGTAAGTGTCTCATGAGACTCCAGCAGCACTACTCTAGCAATATAGATAGAAAGACAAGAACTACACTGCTCACAAAAATTTGGAGATATTTTATAGGGGAGATTTGATCCATTATCTTCTGCTTAATCCACACGGGGTCACGGGCCAGCCGGCGCAAGGGCAAGAACAACCCTAGACGGGGCGGCAATCCATCGTAGGGCACACACACACACACAGTCGCACACTAAGGGTCACTTTAGAGACACCAATTAACCTAACAGGCATGTCCTCGGACTGTGGGAGGAAACCGGAGTACCCGGAGTAATCCCACGCAGACACGGGGAGGACATGCAAACATGGGATCGAACCCGAGACCTTCTTGCTGTGAGGCCACCCCGGATATTTCATTTTTAAATATGTTTTTTTCTGAATGATGGATGTATTTCTAATTGTTGTCAGCAGTGTAGATGGTAACAGGGCCAAGAGGAATCACATGATATATCAGCACACCAACAAACCTGAGTAATTGGACAGGACAGGCAAGTAAACAACAGCCCAACATCCGAGATCACAACAAAAGTCTCTGCCCTTAGTCTTAGGCAAGGATGTACAGGTCATGGCCAATGAGGATCGAAGCCCAGGAGAATCGGAAAGGCCACGTCAAACGTATAATACATAAACAGTGCAACCATTGGGTGTGACCATTTATGCTATGCTACATCAACACATGTTTAGTTGGAGCAGAACCCAATTTCTGAAAATTGAGGTTTTGAAATTCATCTTGGTTCTGCATCATTTTAGTGGTAAAACACTCCAGTTTATCCCATAAAGAGGCGCATAAAGTCTGCAGTCAGTGTGCTTTGTACAGCTTAACATATTGCATCCCTCTGAGGATGAAGGCCTAACAAGTTTCTGGAAGATTAAACAACGACACTTTTTTCGCATTAAGGACATCTCAAGGTTCCACTTAGCCGAGGACTATAAACATGAAATTGTTTTCGATCTCTGAAATATTACACATTTTCCATAATGTTATCCCTATAATAAAAAACAATAAATTTGAATAGCAGACCTGTCAAATGCCATCTGTACGGAGGCGTGCCATTCAGCCTCTGGCTGTTTAGATACCAGTGCTGAGCAGGTGCGGCGCATTGTTTTTGGTCACACATTTATTTTGAATTTAAAAAAAAAAAAAACAACAACAACATTTTGTGAATAATTGATCCCATTTGCGATTCAGCGGCCATGAATTATTCAGGCAGAAAGTTTCATCGTCTCCGAAGCCGCACTGTAGTTTTATGGATCTAATAAGGCACCTTGGAGTGAGCGATTATGCTGAGGCGATACAAGAGAACGCACATTTTCGGGTAAGATACTGAATTAAGGTCAGGCTACGCTGATGTAACTGTGTTTGGACTGTGTTGTTAAAATGGTAGATCGTAGGATATGGGCGAGTCAAACTGCAAATAGCTTTTGCAATTGCAATTTGGTTTGTCAGTGTGCACAGAAAGACTGATTTCCTTCCACAGGACCACAACACAAAGTAGAATTTTTTGATAGAAATAAATAAATTGGTTTTGTTACTTATTGCAGCCCTGCGTAATAGCAAAAATAGCAATAATAATGAATAGTACGCTATATTATTAGTAGTAGTAAAATAATACTATAGCGTTGAGCTTTGGAGTTGAAGTTGAAGAGTATCTGTGATTTTTCAAAAGTACGATTTTTGTAAAAAAACATTTCCGAGACGTCACTTCGGAAAGGTTACTGATTTTCTGAAATGGACTTTTGCCAGGGTTAAGGTTATAAATGTCCAAATGTCCAAATAAATCAGATAAAATGTTAAGGATTTGTATTCGAAGCATAAATGTGACCATCAAAACAAGCATGAGATAATTTTTTTTACTATTATTTTCCGTTACCCCCTAACTAATGTTTTAATATATCAACAACACAAAAACCAGATTGTATGTTGAAGTCATTTGAACTTTCAAAAAAATATATAGATATTTCACTAATTTGTGAAAGCTTTTATAGAAGTACTGATACGCAGGTGAATCCTAAGGGTTAGTGCTGGGTCGCCTAATGAATGCTTAATTTTCTTAATTGTTAGCATGTGTTATAAGGAAATTTTACTCGAAAGCGGGAACTGGCAATATACGTTGTTATTTTTGTCCACATTATAATAAATCAAATATAGTTTTCTTTGAATAATAAGTCATCTGTTATATAGGTGCAGTTCACTCCTGAAAGGGGACTGAGTTTCTGAAATGGACTTTTGCCAGTGTCCCTCGCATATATGTCCAAATAAATCACCTAAAACGTGATTTCTATTCAAATCATAAATGTGACCGTCAAAAGAAAAATGAGGTCATTTCATGTTTTCATGAGATAAATTCATGTTTTAATGTGTCAGCAACAACACAAAAACCAGACTGTACTTTGAATTCATTTGAACTTTCAAAAAACTAGATATTTCACTTATTTGTGAAAGTTCTGATCCGCAGGTGAACCCTAAGGGTTAGTGTAACGCGGAGTGGGAGTAGCGGAGTCACGCATCGTACAGTTGCACGCAGGAATTTATTCAAGGTCAGAAAAAAACGAACATTTAACAGGGAGCTGGGTAACGAGGAGCTAACCGCGACGTAGCAACCACGAGACCAAAACAGAGCAAGGAGGGAGTATAAATATTGAGAAAATCATGAGTCCCAGGTGTGTGAAATAGGTGCGTGATCAGAGTTCAGACGGAGGTGCTAGCGTGTTAGGAGCGGTAAGGCTGATGGAAACGCCCATGGGTGTGACAGTTAGTGCTGGGTCACCTAATGAATACTTAATTGTCTTAATTTCTAGCATGTGCTACGAGGAAATTTTACTCGAAAACGGGAACTGGCAATATACGTTGTTATTTTTTGTCCACATTATATTAAATCAAATATAGTTTTCTTTAAATAATATGTATTCTGTTGGTTTATGGGTAAGACATGGATGTGTTCCCGCCCTATGTGTGCTGGCTTTTTTGTCCTGTTGTGGACTTTTTGTGTATTTGGTATTGAAAAAAGTTATTAACAAGAAATAATAATAAGTCAAATGTTTGACTCATATATAGGCAGTCTTGGTTTTAAGCCCAGGCTTTTGTCTTTACTCTACTCACTCAGTTCGCTGCTGGTTGAAACCACGGTCCCTTTGGACATCATTATTGTCTTGCCTGGCGCTGGAGGTTCCTATAGAAACCCCCACCTGGGCCTCAGAGGGGAGGCTCGTTTCTGATGCCTGCCCCAAAGTGCCCGCTGTGGCACAGTACTGATGTGCGTGAGCCTTCAGTGATCAGTCATGTTTCTGAGTCCGTCCCCTCGTGGGTCTTTTAGCATTCCAGTTCACATCAACCTGCGGAGACGGCGCACGCGGTAAGGGCAGGATTTCGATTTTATTTGTGATTTGATTTATTCATTTTGAACTGGATACGTAGTTTTAGGGAGTTGTTTTTAATTTTCTCCATGGTGGAAAATGTTTGTAAAACATTTGCTGAATTCTTACCTTTGGACTATTGGTCCTGGACTCCTACTGACGAGCACTAGCTGTATTTTCTTGGTGGCTCAGCACTTAAATTGGTGACTGTGTGTTCTTCAGGGATATCCTGCAGTCTCCCACCAAGGTATCTGATGCCAAAGGGAGGAGAAACCTGGGTACTGAGAAAGCCAAAGCACCAACTCCCGTTTCCAGCGTCGGAGAGGAGCGGGCTTTTCTCCTGGGCATCATCATGATGGCCTTCTCAATCTTCATGTACTTTGTGGTGGGAATCGTGGCGGTGAAGCCATGCGTAGACAGGTAAGTGCGAGCAGAGTGGGGACACCGATTTCAAGAAGTCGGAGTTCGGGGAAGGTAGTGGAGGAAACCATCTTCAAAAGTACTCTTGTTGTTTTTAAAGCACTTAATATGCAAATATATGTATCTTTCGCTTATGGGTTAGATTACATGACCTCGTAGATTGTGGGTTAGTATTATCTGCTTCCTCTGTGCAGCGACTGGGGAGACGGTACCAACTGCTCAGTGATTGAGATCAAGTTCCTTAATGAGTCTGAAGATTGGAAAGACATAGGTTACCCGTGCCTGCAAGTGACGGTCACGGATGGATCTGGAAATAGAAGGCGTCTGCGTTACGATGAGACATCGGTAAACCTCAGTCAAGAGGTAATGGGTAAAAAAAATATGAACTTAGGGTTGTTATGGCCAACGAGGTCTGGATCTACAAAGCAGCACCTCCCTTTGCTTTAATAGCAGCATTGTCAATAAAGAATCCATCAGTGTCTTGAGGTTTTTGGTCCCCGTTGATTTGAGCTACTTTTCACCAAACTGGTTGTGTAACTTGGCTGGAGGTGATGGAAGAACAGCAGGTGAATTTGCATTTCCACTGAAGCCCACGGCTTCTAAGTTCCACGGGAACCTCACAAGTCACAAATCGGTGTTGATTTGACACTTTGCAGTCACCCGTATGTCAAGCTGTAGCGAGAATCGTGCCTCGCTGGGTTGCCATCCCCACCAACTCTTACCAACTCTGTTCACGATTCTATTCGGTTCACGATACAATTGATTTTCTCACGACTATCAATTTTACATTCCATAAAGGACATTCCTTGCACAGTTTCTTGTATAAGTGTTTTTTCAGAATAAATGACTAGAAATGGGGGTTTATAATTGCAAACAAAATGTTCCAGCATTTAATACATAATCAGGTGAAGACATTATTATATTTCATAGGAATAACAATTCAAATAATGTGCACTTTTCTTATAATCACTTGTTTAACAAAAGAATTCGTAGTCCCCTGCAATTAAAAGAACTGAGCAGTGATGTCATTGAAATGTGATGTCATTATTCAACTGAACGGTTGAGGGTCCCAGGTCTTGCTCAATAACGGGCAAAGACCTGAACTCACAGCCTTCTGATGTCCCTTGCACCCAGTGCTAACGGTCTGTCCTTTTCCTCAGTGCTTCTACACCCCCAAAAAAGATCAAAACAAATCAGCCCTTATGGAAGAAGCCGAAAAAATCAAAGATGTCCTCTCTGGGCTGCATGTCCAGGACCTGACGTGCCACTTGAGTGCCAAGCGCTACCGGGAAGACGCCATTCTGAAGAAGCGGCATGTTCTCGCCATGGCTCTGTGGTGTCTGATGTGGCCCAGCCTCATGCTGGGTGGGGGAGCGCTGCTGGTTGGACTTGTCAAGCTCACACAGTGGCTCGCACACCAGACTACGGAAATGATGCAAGAAGAAGATGGAGAGGAAGGGCAGGACACAGTGGCACAAAGAAAACTCTACAGAGTGACGAGGTGCAGACTGAGTAGTTCCAGCATGGAGAGAGAAGAAGAGTCAGCCAGTTAACTTTCAGCAACTCAAGTCGGCATCTTAGAGCTGGGAGGTTCCTCAGGGATACTTTAAGTCTGCTTTGATTTCTCTCGGATTATTTACCGATATTCCTGTGGAATTTTTTCCATGAACTACTTATAGAATGTGGTCTAACCCAATCTCAGTAATATACTGCTCACAAACAATTGTAATTAAAAAAAACAATAAAATATCCCCTATGTTTTATATATATATCAAAATAAATACAAAAAAAAATATATATATATATATGTGGGAATGTGGTAGCGGTTAAGATACTGGACTCTGGACCTGAAGGTCCAGGGACCTGGAGGTCCAGGATTCAAGTCCCACCTCTGCCAGGCTGCCACACTTGGGTCCTTAAGCAAGGTCCTTAACCCACAATTGCTTGAATTGTAAGACTGTAAGTTGTAAGTCGCTCTGGATAAGAGTGTCTGCTAAATGCTATAAATGTAAATTAAATATATATATATCAACAAATCATTGCTGTACAAATGATTTATTTACAGTATTTTTTAACAGTTGGCAAAGACAGCCTGAAAGACCTACAGCGTTCCGGGGAACAATTCTTTAGGATGATTGGCCAGAATGCAGAGAATAGTCTGTCTGTTTTCGACGTGCCTCGACAAAACAAGGAAACTGTTTGTAAAAAATGATCAAATACACTGTACTAGGATACGGGGGGCCGAGCAAAATGATCAGTCCCCTTATTTAATATTTCATAAAGCCACCTTTTGCTTAAATTACCACCATATTTTTTTTTTTACCATCAATCATTTGTCATTCTTCCTTGTTGAACTGTTCACGTTCATGTTTACAGTTACTCTAAAGGAATTTTATTCCATTCGTCTTCTCCCAACGACCACCCAACCTCTCTCTCCCCCCCCCCCCACCTCCGTCATTAAAACGTCCTACAAGGAAACAACATTTCTTTTTTTGACAGAGCAGCATTGTCTTTGAAGTGTTAAACCATTCCTTATCAGATGCTTTTCGAACCAAGCCCATTCATATTTATATTCCAAAACCTCTCCTGTTAATTAACTGCGCTCTCGAGGAACCCTAATCAATTTACTGCACTGTACGTCCCGCATTAATGATCGCGCTGAAGAGCAAAGCGCTGTCGGCAGAGCAGCGCGCTAACGTTGTGTTTACTTAGTAAGCAAGTAAGCTTTTTAAATGTATTTTAAGGATAAAAAGGAGCTTGTGTAATATATATATATATATGCATATTTAATATGATTTCATTTGGGCCTCTTGATACCGTTTGGGCATTGTTTAAACGCCACAGCATACCTGAGTATTGTTGCTGACCGTGCTTTTTTGAACAATTACCCCTGTGTGTTCAGTTTTACATTTAATCGTTTAGCAGACCTTTTCCAGAGTGACCCACCACTCATAGGATCTAACGATACAAGCAAGGAACCAACAGTGGCGGTTTAGAAGAGGTGGGACACGAACCCTAGACCTTGCCAGTACCTTAACCACATTTCAGAACGCTTAACACTTTGGAAAAAGCCCTTTCAGATATTTTTCATGTCAATGGCTACGTCCCAAATCGCATCATTTTCACCCTACTAAACATCAGGTTGGTTTCTGTTCCCAAGACCATCGCACCACCCTGTTCTTAATCTCATCACAGTCTTCGTTCGTATTGTGCGATCTTGGGTAAAAAAAAAAAACCCATCACATTACATGTTCATTAAGGTCCGCAATACGCTTTCACTGTGTTTTAAACGAATTTTTTTTAACCCTTGATCAAGTCCCTCTGGCTTATCTCAGCATGAAAGCATCATCGCTGGAGCAGCCCTGTATGAACACTCACTCATGTGCTCGTCTGAAAAGTTTCCCCCGAAAACAGCGAAGCGCGCTCGAGAAGCGCAGCGTGAGCTCTGGCCGTTCCAATCGATCTCCCTGAACCAGAGCTAGCAGCAAATGACCCACTTTGCATGCGCAAAGTGCTGCCTACCTGCATCGACGGGGCTGATTCAACCTCGATAATCGGCCATCTTCCCCCTGCTGATCCTCGGAGTAATAGAGCTAAACGTCGTAAAGGGTTCTTTGGGCCCAGCGGAGCCACAGGCAAGATTTGTAGCCTTGTGCATTGCACGCTCCAAACTGCACAGGACAGTGTTTTCCAACCAGATGTGTTTTAGGAAATGGTCTCAGACTGACCTTAAAGTCATAATCAGGTCATAAATTACGACGGTCTCTTTGCTTGTGGCAGAACTGCATTGCAGACATTGTGGACTAATACTGTAGGCCTGTTAGGAACAGGAACTGTTTGTTTCATCAGGTACCAAAAGGCGATATAGCTTTTTCAACCAACGGCTCTGATATTAAATAGGAAATGTGGTTTATGGCTGAAAGCATTGTATTATATCATATATTATATTATACCATTTAGACACCCCCACCATAAGGCTATAAAGGGTGGGGGTGTGATCATTTGGGCCATGTTCTACTGAGGCATTCACGTGAACCATATGACATGTGAAACAGCCTAAACATTTACATTTGTATTATTTAGCAGACGCCCTTATCCAGAGCGACTCACAACTCTTACAGTCTTACTCAGTCTTGCTCAGGGTCCCAACTGTGGCAGAGGTGAGAGGCGAACCCTGGACCCTCTGGTCCATAGTCCAGTACCTACGGCACCACCAGGCCACCACAGTCCCCGTGGGGCATCATCTTTGTCCATCAGGTAGTCATAATATCTGGGGGTAGTTATATATCAGGACTTGTTTTTCAGAATTGTTCTTCGTGTTCGAAATACAAAATGGCGTGTTGTGTAGAAAATCACGCAGCGCTGTCCTATCGTACTCTCCAATCGCGTCAGCTAACATCCTTCTTCATTAGCCTTTGGGATAGCTCCTAATAGGCCTGTGTTGATTATATCGAGTGTCTGATTATTCAACTAATGATGATATAATGACTTAATTAGGGGCGATAAAAGCTGCGAATGAGCATGATGCATGCTGCGAGAGTTTATTTGTTCCGACAACAATCATATTTACGCTTCTGCTGCAATTCTGGCCACCCCAAAAAATGTCAGCGAGCCTCCTGAAATGAAAGCCGTGTCATCCGGGTGATCCCGGTTGCATCTCCGCATTAGACAAACCAGCAGATTTAATGGCTTCATTTATCGTAATGGTTTCAAATTGCGCCTCGGAGCCAGAGGTCGGCGCGATGCCGCTGACATCCCAGCAATTTTACGGCATGTCAGACCTTTAAATGATGGCCGGCATCTACACCGGATGTCGTCTGACTTTAATGTACTTCCCATTCACAGGTCGTTTAAGAGCTGGTGGGTCGGGCCCTTACGGTGGATTTAGATTTGTTCCTTGTTTTCAAAAAAAGCCCCTAGACTTGGAAAGACAGGAGGGAGTCAGTGGTTTATCCCAAGACATAGACTAAGATCCATTGCTTTTAATGCACCTTTAATCTGTTGATGCTTTTATTCAAGATATTTAATCATATAAGAATCAACATTTTGTGATTTCAGGGTTTAAGAGATCCTTTGATTCCCAACTAGGTTGGGAACCATGTCCATATAGACCAGAAAAATGGACATTTGGTCCGCACGTTGATATATAAACTTCGCACCCAGACACAAATGCCATGACTTATACTATTTTCATAATATGACAAACACAATGGTGCTTTAAACTTTGTAAACCCTTTTCTATATCTTCTCTATTTCTTTGTAAAGATGAGCTAAAACATAATCAGTGTTCAGAAAAGGTAGGTACAGGGAACCCATTTAAAGGGAGACAGAGGTGAGACAAAAATATTGGTATATTGGTTATTGCTTATTGGTTATTATATGTAAACATGTGAGTGGAAATTTTATGTGAACCTCTAGAAGACATTACAATTGTGAAATTCTATATGTTCCTAGCTGTCCTTCAACAACGTACGTCATAGAGCAAAGAGATAAACTCCCCCAAAATATGTCTCCTTTGTTTAAGAACCCCTATGGTCCATCTCAAGAACTTTCTGTATAGCATAATGTTAAGCTATTACTTTAGATGATGAGTGTCGGCCAGCTTAAAAGTGTGCGTGTGTGTGTGTGTGTGTGTTTCCATTAATACGAGATCGCTCGTGATGATCCCCCACTGAGTTCCATTTTCCGCACTTGCTATCAAAATATGAGCTCTAGCATGACAGATTGCAGAGTTCGCTCACATATCAGCGTCCCGCTGTTCTTCAATTGCTGCAAATCATCTTTGTCTTTCACCCGAAGACCCCGTGCTTTATTTCCCGGGCGCTGCAAAACATTCCGTGACACCTTCTGCCCTTGGATAACACTTCATGCACTGAGTCATTAAGATGGCGAGCAAAAGCTGATTACCCTAACGATGCTCTTATTTTCTCAGTTATATTTATTCATTTGAAAGGGAACGTTCATACAAAGCAGTGCACGGCGACTACGTGGCCGAAGGTTTGCAAGAATGGTCCACCTGTGCTTCTAAAAGCTACCCCTCTCCTGAAAGGCTGTTCATCAGTTTTTGGAACACAAGGGCAGGGAGTCACGTTCATCCTCAAGGGTGTTTGATGAGATCTGGCTTGCAGTCAGTGTTCCAGTTAGTTCCGAATGTTTTGGATGAGGTATCGGCTCTGTGCAGGTCAGTCAAATTCTAGCATAGCAAATTTGGCAAGGCCATTTCTTGGATCTTTGGCCACAGCCACACTGGATGAGCGTTACAAACTGCATGAGCCAGCATGAACCAGTAATGGACCAACATAATCGCAAACCAGCAAAATATAGCAGTTAAGCCAGCATGAACCAGCACCTAACCAAGACTGAATCAGTGCTAAACCAGCTAAATCCAACATTAAGCCAATAATAACGACACGTAAACCAGCATTGCACCACTATAACCCAGTATGAACAAGCATAAATCAGCATAGCCCAGAAATGCACAAATATAAGCCAGCATGAACCAGTATTGCACCACTATAACCCAGTATGAACAAGCATAAATCAGCATAACTCAGAAATGCACCAAATAAGCCAGCATGAACCAGTATTGGACCAGTATAACCCAGTATGAACCAGCATAAATCAGCATAGCCCAGAAATGCACAAATATAAGCCTGCATGAACCAGTATTGGACCAGTATAACCCAGTATGAACAAGCATAAATCAGCATAGCCCAGAAATGCACAAATATAAGCCGGCATGAACCAGTATTGGACCAGTATAACCCAGTATGAACAAGCATAAATCAGCATAACTCAGAAATGCACCAATATAAGCCAGTATGAACCAGTATTGCACCACTATAACCCAGTATGAACAAGCATAAATCAGCATAGCCCAGAAATGCACCAATATAAGCCAGTATGAACCAGTATTGGACACGCTTAAACCAATAAGCACCAGCTTGGATCGACATGAACCAGCATTAAACCAGCACAGGACCAGCACTAAACCAGTATGAACCGGCATAAATTGGCATAACCCAGCATTATGAACCAGGACTGTACGAACCAGTATGAAACAGCACTAAACAATCTTGCATTGAGAGAACTGCACCGACATGAACCAGTATAAACCAGTGTGAGCCATCGCTAAAGAAGTCTAGACCAGCATTAAACCAACGAGAACGTCCTGTGTAACAAGTAGCGCACTAATTAGGCAATTTGTCCATGACATACATTTGCAGGTTTACTTAACAAGTTTTTAATGACGGCTTGAGTAAATATTTTTAGAAGTCAGAGCAATTTTACCTCAGTAATGTTTCCTGGCTAATCCACTCAGCCCGGCTTTATGAACCATGCCTTCTGAGAGAAAGTGCCTCAGAAATGACCCCTGTCTCTGTAGTTTTATCTTTTATTCAACACTTAGGTCAATAAAATTACAGTTTTAGAAAAAAAAAACCTATCTGAAAAGATCAAACTAGGCAGGCTGCCAAAGGCAAACTCTAATCTCTAATTAGCTTCTGGCAAATGGATGTCGCCCTCATGTTCAGCCTGTCAAGATAACAGCTCTTGTGATGGATTTGTTACTAATGCTAAGTAAACAAGGTCCTGTTTACAATGTTATAAGATTTAATTTCTTTTGTCAACACGTCTGACTGATTTGTCACCGCAAATAAACCACCTTTGTAAGGCTGATGACGTGCATTTTCAGCCTCAAATTAAACAAAAAGTCAAACGCTATACAAAAATAACTTGGCACACACCGAAAGTAACACATCCTGTATCTTATTTGGGTTTGTTTTTATTTTACGGCATTTAGCAGACGCCCTTATCCAGTGCAACTTACAACTGATTCAGTTTTACGATCCAAGCAACGGTGGCTTAAGGTCCCAACTGTTCCAGCTTTTGGCAGGTGTGGGATTGGAACCCTGGACCATGAGGTCCAGAGACCAGTACCTTAATCGCTAGGTTACCACAGGCCCATTATGGGTAGTGAAGCATCCGCTGGCCTACAGCCCTTCCATCTATGGTCCTTGTTTGACCTGTTAAGTGCTCGAGGGGGTCCAGCACCCATCCTGGAGAACACAAGGTAAGACATAAACATGTCCTGGATGGGACCCCGGTCCATAAGAGCACCCTGGCTGCTTTCCCCTTCCTCAGACACAGCCAATTGTACCTGTTTGAAGGTCCAGAATCAAACCCGAGTCACTGCAGTGGAGGGCTAGCGTACCGTCACGCTGTAACTTACTGTATAGTATTTGGAATACTTTTTCTTGGGGAGTGTTGCATCGTATTCCATTGCATGCAAGTATAATGACAATAAAAGGTTTCTAATCTATTCCAGACCGCTCTGCTTTTGAAGCACTGACTGGGGAATCGGACATGCCAAATTGGGAGAAAAGAGGAAAAAAACAAACAAAGAAATAAAAATCTTGTTCGATAAAAGGCCGACAGATTAAAACCCAGAGTTTACACTCGTGTCAGATAATAAAACAAATAATCTTGCTCGATAAAAGGCGGACAGATTAAGACCCAGAGTTTACACTCGTCTCAGATAATAACATTTTGTCTTTCGTTTACAAGGTACTTGACCTGTCCTGAAGCCTAAATCCTATCGTGTCCGAGTCCTCCGAATGCGCCCTCTGTCGGCAGACCAGGGTATGCACACTACACATGTTTCAGTGATTTTCTAAACACAGGCTGATTACGGAGCCAAAGGGCGAGACCAAGAGCCGGCAGCAATCCAGGACCCCTGACACCAAGACCAGAGGTGCACAGCCCAGGATAAAGAGAAGACGCACACGTACGCGTAAATATTGGGTGTGTCTGAATTCCAAACAAAAGTGGGGACCCGCCGCTGGGGGGCCATGTAGGAGAACGCCCTTGACATTACCGTGGCTTCATTAATTCTAGGACATCTTTCGAACAAAGTGGACGTGCAGGGTTCCAAACTCCAAACTGGATCATAATCAGTGTGGACCGGTACAGGGCCGGGAATAAAATGATCAAAGATTTTAGCGCTTGTAAACTGGCAAAGCATGCTTCTGAGAAACACCTAAGTTGTAGGTGAGAATCTCTTTACAGAGCTCACCACGGCACCCAAAGGCCTTATCAAACGCAAACAATAAACAGGCTGGTCAACAAAGCATTTATACCGGGCAAAAGGACAGGCCATAAAGACGCACCGAGGATTCTGTTGGACCAAACCTTATCAGACAACAACGATTCTGTAACAACACACTTATTATGGATAAGATCCAGGGTTCAAGTCCCAAGAACCTACTGGGCGTTTTAGCACGGTCCTCAATTGCTCGGATCTACATTGGAAAAGTCGATAGGGGCGTGTCTGAGGGGCTTTTTCACCAAAAGCCCAGTGCACAGTGTTGCCAGGTGAGAACTGTACAACTGTGGTAGCTTAATGGTTAAGGTGCTGGACTCTAGATCAGGAGGTCCAGGGTTCAAATCCTACCTCTGTGAAGCTGCTGCAATTGCTTGGATTGTCAGACTGTATCAGTTGTAAGTTGCTCTGGATAAGGGCATCCCGCTAAATGCTGAAAATGTAGCATTGTTGTACCAGAGAGATAAAATTATCCTATTTTAAGGATAATTATCGGTTTTTCTTCATTTCTTCACTCATGGGGCGGACTATTCTCTGGATTGGCTGGAATTTCCGGAAACAGACGCCTTCAGGGTTCACAAAAAAACTTCGACAGACAGTTGCGACGGGCTGATTTACGCCCACGCAGTCACTGAATGGTCAAATGAACGTATATGTGGCCTTTTTTGGGATTATTGATCGTACATCGTACCGAGGGCAAAATTATCGTACAAATACGATAATTATCGTACACCCGTCAACACTGGCAGGGCAGTACATGGGGGTTTGGACGGCGTGTCTGTTGCAGCATCTAGTGGCCAGTTAATGAATTGCATGTGAATTCTAACCTCTTGCAATTATTGTTTTCTGTGCGTGTCTATTAAATAAAAAAAACACTTCCATAAATTGAGATCCTGTGAATGAAAGGAGGGGATGTGGTCTAATATTGCAATTTTATATCGAGA